>VDFB02225443.1:0-24300 GCA_007258455.2 Sequoia sempervirens
AATAATTGATGAGGATAATGATAGCATGATAAGATTAAAATGCATGTCATTTTTAGGTGTCTATAACTATATCTAGTTTGCATGACAACACTGTCATCATGGTTTTTAGTATTATAGTTCTAGCTTGTTGTGGCAATGTAGTCATCATTTCTTTCATTAATGTTTATTGTATTTCTAGTTATTGTTTTTACCATTGTAGTGTTTATAATTTATTATAATCTTATCAAAGTATGAAATAATTTGTAACCTATTTTGCATCGTCACAGGCCTAGTTTATAGCATAGGTAATATGCATTAAAGCTTTAATCATGTTTTATGATTTGGGTTTGGGAGATTCTTTTAAATTTAAATAAATTTAAAATCTCTTTATTGGGTTTACTAGATTAGGGTCAAATATTTAAATCTATAGACTACCTTCTAGTTAGTTTCCCTTCTAGTCATGAACCTGACCAATAATTATTAGGGTTTAATATTATGTGTGAATGTGAAGATAATTTTTTTGGTTAGTCCTTGATTCAATTGAAGTGTTAAATATTTTTTTTTCATATTAAGTTAGACAAGTGATGGTATATTTAAGGTTTTACATGTTTTAATTCAAATATTAAATCTGCATTGTATTTTCTCACAATGTGAAGGGAAAATTTCTAGGTTTTTGCAAGGGTGTGGTAGAATATTTGAAATAAAAAAATTAGTTTTCCCTAAATTATTTTCCCAAGAAATTAAAAAACTCTATGTAATTTTTGAAGCTTTTGTTCAATATCAATACCATGATTTCTATGTGTAGTTACATTTCCAAGAGATGTAACAAGCTCTAAAATAATGTGTGTGTAGTTTCATCTAGGCTTTTTGCTTTGTAATGTTTCTTTTGTTATCTATACCTCACATTTGTAGATATATGATAAGGAATTTTTTTTATGTTCAATGATAAGGTCCTTGGCAATAATGGTTTTTCTTGTGAGTTTATGAATCTTTATGTAATGCAATTGGTCCTAAATTATTTCATGTTTATAACATAGAATTTTCTATATATTCTAAAGGATCTATAATAAGTAAAAGAAACGTCAAATCCATACTAAGAGCTAATGAGCTTGAAGATATTCACATTGGTAGATGATCACTCTCCAACAATTTTTATCAAGATTGAGCTTTTTGAATCTTATGATTGATTGAGTGACTTTTCATTTTGGCCATGCTTTAGGCAATAATTTTTTTCCCCAATTTACTTAGATTAGTTTAATTTGGTCATTTGATTACCATGCAATTTCTTAATGAAGAGCGAAGGGTATTTTTCTCCCTAATACTTCATGTTAACTTGTTAGTGGTCACTTTGTTGATTTTTTTTTTAATATTTTGGAGGAACCAAATAATGTTGATTAGGCCTTACAATGTTTGAATAACTTGTGCCTTTCCTTTGTTATTGAGTGAAAAAATGTGATGTTACAACTAGTCTTTTTTATCCAAACCCACATGTCTAGATACTTATGGATATGAGTGGATCATGGCTAAGATATCTCCTAAGTCCTTATTACCATTGACATCAAATATTCCTCTTTTTAGGCCCCATCCACATATTACTATAAGTTTTTTGAATAACTGCTCAAATATATCTTTGGGCCTCTTTAGGTCAAGGAAAATTATTTCATAGAGTTTTATTTAAACTCACTTGTCTTTTATAAGGCTCTGGTGGGCTTAGATTAATTTATACTTATAGTGATGGATTCCATTTGGGTGCGAAATAGATCATTTACACCCTGGAATGAAATGAAATGTGCAAAATTTTACATTAGCACTATATTACTTCTAGTGTCCTTAATATAACTCTTGGTGTGGCTTCAGTTTTCATATGATTGTCATCATGAGGGAGCTTGTGCACACTCAAGGCACTTTTGTTACTAAAATAATTTGGTATGCTTGGGAGGTAACCAAGTCACAACTTAATTGGAATGGGAATAATCTTAGAATTGTGATTTATTTCAATCAACATTATTCATGGTGGTCTACTATGATAACTTTCTAGGATAGAAATCATTCCAATGTTCTTTAGGTCCATGCTTTCAAACTTTACAAATGTATTGTTTTTATTGTTTTAGTCATTTTCTCTAGAAGCACCAATAAATGGCTCTCTTGGATAGATTTTAAACCTAAATTTAATCTTGGTAACGAATATCTAGATTCTTTCAAAACTATCTTTGATTTGGTTCCCCCTACTATTGTTCATAAGGCTAAAATTTGAAGTACAAAACCATAGTGGAAGGATCGAAAGTGGTACCTAGATACTCCTTTTTAGAGTTACAAGCCTTGTAAGGGATTTTCTTGGCTTTCTCCCCATTTTAAAATGGTTCCTAAGCTTAATATGGGATGGAATATCAAGGCCTTTACTTCATAATGGTGATGTAGATTTCAAAAAAAATCATTTATTTTGGTGAAACCAATATTCAATCACATTGCTATGTGTCTTCTTTACTAGGGTCTCCCATGGGATCTAATCTTTCTCATTTAGGAATGAAAACTCCCATTCAACCTTTCAATGGAAATACGAAAACCATTAAGCATTTATCCTACTTTTTTCCACATTCCCAAATTATTTAGCAATTGATCTGTGCTTTTTTAAGTCATTCAAACTAAAACCTTTTTCCACACATACGATACTTTTAAGAGATTGGAAAAAATTTCAACAAGATACACCTATATTTGACATGCTTTTAGAGTGGAGATACTTTTCTCAATTTGGAAAGGTAAAAATTTTACCATTTTTGTTGGATCAACTATCGATAAGTATCTCTATATCTATTTGAAAAGAAGAAAAATATGTGGGCTCTCTTTCGCTTCCAAGGTTTTGGACCTAAAAGGAGAGAGGCTATTTCCTTACTCTTCACTCAAGAACAAACCCTTGAGATTTCAATGCAAAGGAGATTGAAATCTTGCAAAGAGTTGTCCTAGGGGCTGAATGATATCGAATGAGGGGTTCACCACCAAGTGTAAACTTGGAAAAGACAATGAAATGGAAAACACAATGTGAAATTCAAACTAACTGTAAATGACCTAAGAAAGTGAGAAAAATGTAACAAAAAGTTATGAAACTGAAAGTGTGCACCTGAAAGACTAAAGAGGACAGAATGGAGGTTTGTATCACTAAAAAAATTATTGTTGATGCTAATTGGGACTCATTGGCCAAACTAGGTGAATCAGTCCATTTTTTGGGAAAATGTGCAGTAATAGGTTTCAGCCAAAAGGTTATCCAGACCTATAAAAATCTTTGTCAGGACTCTACAGTGGGAATCATTTTCTAATAGTGGCAAATCAATCCACTTCTAGTTAACTGGAAGTTCTGAACTGGATTCTATGCCTCTCCATCTGCTTAGCTCTTTTTGATTGGTTTCCGGATCTGAAACTGCAAATTTCCACCTATAGACCTTCTCCAAGCTTCTCCAAGGCTTGATGACAACTTTGACAAATTTTCTCCAACTTGGCTTCTTGGTAAATCTGCAACCTAGCCCTAAAAATCACACACAAGAAGAGGGAAAATGTTGTGGGGGGTTAGTGAATAGGGGTTTTCCTTGGTCAAACCCCTTGTTGGTAATTAAACCTTGAAATGAAGGCAAATATAAAAGGAGAATGATGAATGAACAAAAGATAATGGTGTAACTCACCAAACCCTTGCAATAAGGTGTTGCAATTATTCTTGAAATGGTTGCAATGGATGTGGTTCTTTACTCTTGCTTGAATGATGTTGATCTTTCTTGAAACACTTTCTTGGATCATGAACTCTATATCAAAAATGTTAGCACAATAACAAACATGAAGAATACAATCTTTGACATGATGATTGGAACTTGAAGAATTCTCTTGAATGATTGATAATATACCCTTGAAATTCCTTGAAAGATCTTGTAAATGTTCAAATGATCTTGTGAACTCTCTTGAATGCTAAGTATGAATATGAGTGAAAGAACCTTGTATTTATACTTAATTATGAAAGAATTCTTGAAATTACAACACTACAAGTCAACACCATATCTAGGAGAATACAATCCCACTCAAAATTTTATTTATATTTGAATTTTGGTCACACGGGACTCATTCATCCAAGGTGGTGAATGAGTCCCATCACACATAATGTATGGGACCAAAAATGGAAAATTCCTAGAAATATGTGAAACCTACATCGGGGCCAAAAAGAACTACATGGGACTCATTCACCCAAGGTGGCGAATGAGTCCCAGACACTAAATCTAGGCCACACAAGCCATGAACACCTGAATTATGATTGGTTATTGATTGGTGTCAGGATTATCCTCAAAAAGATACACTAAATGAGGCTTATGGATGAAAAATAGGCCCAATTAAAGCATAAGAAAGCCCAATTATTAATGAAAAGCCTAGAGGAATGTGAAAGTGTGTTACAACACTTTAAAATACTCCAAATAACTCAAGTTTAATGTTGATTATGATTAAAATTATGTTTATTATTCTTATTTAATTGACAAAACCCTAGAAAAGTGTGAAAGTGTGTTACAACACTTCACAACACTTTTGCAACACACCATTAAATTCCATTAGTTCAAAAGGGCCCAAGACCTAATGTGAATGTGTTATCCACATTACAACACTAAATCAAGGCGACATTAAGCCGAAATCCACAAGGAGGACCCAAATGAGTGGAAAAATGTCAAAGGACAATTTTTTGACACTTTATTTAGCCCCCACTTTAGTGAGAGGATGAATGTACTTAAAAATCACATTAAAATAGACAAACATGCACCAAGAGGGGTTCTAATAAACCAATTCTAGCAAGATGAGATGACAATAATCAACAGGGGTGATCAAGCCCCTAGGATCAAGATCCCATAGCAAACCAACATAAGTACAAAGGAACGCACATGAAAATGATATAGAGAACAATGGCAAGGCTAATCATACACTGCCAAAGATGAAAATTAGAAAAAGGAATAAAAGAATCAGATCAAGCTTTGACTATTTTTCTATCATGATGTGGATTAGATCTAGGTTGTTTCTCTGAAAAACACATACTCACTCTAAGGCGACAGAACTCCTGTTTGTCCACCAGGTGAGAATTCATAAAAGGTGAGAAACATACACTCATGGCATGCAAGTGGCTATGGGGAAAGTCATGCCTCGAATTGGGCTTCTTACTCAACCATACCAAAGTTATACCTCCTGATAACTTTAATAAGGCACACACAAAAATGATTTTTGAGCTTCATGAAGCAAGCAAAACTTCATATTCTTGGAGCTCATGAACAAATAGGATGGCTCTACAAGCATGCAAGTTGTGTTATTCAAGGTGGCCATATAACAACAAATGCCTGACATGCAAATGTGTTCAAGGTCTTTGCTTAGTTCATGCAAGATCTTTTAACTTAGGGAACATTCTGCCATCTCCAAAGAGGGACCAATCAAGAATAAGAGAATTTGTAACTTAGGGGATGTAGTGCGTCATCAAGAAGCCACTAAGAGGAATGCGGCAATAACTGCAAAGAGATCTCCACCTAAGAAAAGGACAGCCACAGAATCACCATCTAAAAGGAATAAAACCTATCTGCTCGTCAAGAAAGGGATGCGCTGGGAACCGGAAAGGAGAATCACCGAATAATGCCAGTGGCGGCTACTTCGCGCGCACTAAAGGAAACCAGTACCGCCCGTCAATTCCATTGAACAGAAAATTCACTTTCAGGTCGCTCAGAAATCGAAAAATTACAAAACAGAAAGAACCATCCCACAACGGAGAAGCCCTATTCCAGGTCGTTTGTTCCAGTGAAAGTACATCATGCGAGAAAGAGAGGGTTTCAAAATGAAGCAAACATACGTATCGGTAATGTTACTTGCTGCAATGTTTTTGAAGGCTTGGAGACATCGAAATATCCCCAAGAGATTCAGATAGAGATTAAAGAATGACTGCAAGAGGTGAAATACATAAAGAAAAACAACTTCGGAGTCTGCAATAGATGCTTCAGGAAACCTACCAGGGTCATGAAAACACAGGCAAAATATAATTAAGCATTTAAGTTAAAGTTTAAAACCAAAATCAAAACCATCCCTCATGTGAGAGATATTCCAACATAGCAAAAGAATGCAAAAACCAAACAAAGAGATGAAGAAAGGAAACCAAGTTCAAACATAAGAGAAAGCATAATGTAAATATATCCAAGTGGGAGTGGTGCTCCTTTGATGTGGAAAGGATTCCCTTTCCCACCCCCTTGATAAGCTTCTAATGATGAAGATGCAAGTGATGGAGATGAAAGTGCCTATAGTGCAAATGCTAAGATTGTGGATGATTTTCAAGTAGAAGTGCCCTCTATTTATAGATTAAAGGGTTGAAGAATAGAGAGATGGGAGGAATGTGGGACTAAAGGAGATTCAATAAGATTTTGACACTTTGGAGAATGTGCATAGTTAATGCATATGGTTGAGGATTTGAGAGGTGTAAGAGTGATTAATGCATGCGTAAGAGGCATTAAATGAATATGATTGAGATATTTTGGAGGGAAATTGGTTGGGCAAGAAAGTCAAATGAATGGAGTTAATGAAGGAATATTCCCTTATAATATGCCTTTGAGAGGGAAAATGAGATAATTAGATTCAGTCAAAAATAAATGAATTCCATCAAACCACTGTCCCGTTGGGAGTTAGAAATTCAAAGTTCAGTTTAGAGCCTAGGTTGGAGGTCAAGCTGGGGAATGGAAGTGTCCGGGATTAGGGTTAATTAGGTAGATTTGGTGGCTTTGGAGGATTTTGCGAGAGGTTTGCGGCTTCCGATTCAAATGAGTTTTTTATAATTAGATGGCGACTTTTGGGGATTTGAGTTAGTAAATTAGATTCTTTAATCTAACCTCAGAAACCTAATTAGATTAATTGAATAAAGTACTTGCTAATTTTTCAGGTGAAAATAGAAGAAATAAATCAAATTCATTTAGAGGAACATCCAGCACTCCCTCTTTTTGAGCAGTATTTTAATTGGTTGATTTAAAACTCAACAGCGTAGGGTCGGAAATTCAAAAAAATTCTTATTTTTTTGAATGCCTCATTGTTTCCCCAACGGAAAGAATTACGCTGGTACACTACCCTCTCAAGAGATCAAGTGAAAAGTTCAATTTTAGGCTCGATCACGTGACAAAGAGGTTCAAGATGGATGTATGGATGGTTAAGCTAACATATCTATATGATAATGATGATGCATATGTATGAGTATGTAGGATGGGTATGCTGAAATTTATGAATGTAGGATGGATGCATGTCATGATAGCATGTTAGCATGAAAGAGGATAGAAGAATGAGAAGGATCAACCCTTGATTCTGAGAAGATGCAGAAGTCCAATAAGTCTATGAGTCATCGATACTTTATTAGATGTGATGATGAATGATGATGATGTATTGTTTATCTAGGGATTTGGGATGTAAAGAGAATAACTTTCCTTATTTTTGATCACACACATAGATACGATGCATCAAGGTATAGAAAACCAGGATGGAGTTATACCTAGTGAGATGGACTTTGAATTGACAATAAAATAGGAGTATCCATATTCACACCTCGCATACAAATCCTTATTAGGATGTACTTCAGATATTTCAAACATCTCTGACCAAAACATAGGAAGGAAAAACCTTCCCATGTAATAGTCAACAAGACATCTAAAACACCCTCCCTATAAACCAAACAAAGTAAGCATGACCAAGTTATATTACAAGAATATCCAATAAGCACAAAAGACAAAATATAATGATCAATGCCCCATTCCTTTTTCTCTAAATAAGATAAATCACAAGAAAAAGATCAATTAAACAAACAAGCCAATGTTCTTCATACCTCTAGTCAAGACTAAACTACGGTGATGTATGATATTGATGTCCATTGTAGGAAGGATGCATCCTAGGACATGATGTTATCAGATGATTTTGAGAATAACAGGATGATAGGCTATTGACACCAAGAGTTGACCAATCTTGTTTACCTACTGACCTAGACTTGAGACCTTTGACATTTAAGTTTTCACTTTCAATTTTCTAAACTTGTTTTCGATTGTTTCACCAAAGGTTGAGGATGATGATCATTTATTATGAGTGGATGTTTATTGTGGATGAGCATTGTAGTGGGATGGATGATTTTGGGTTTTTGAAATTTTTTTGGTATTTTTAAATATTTTGAGACTATTTTTGGTATTTTCAAGATGTTTTACAAATGTTTTTATTTTCAATTTTTTTTATTTTTTGGTGGTTTTTGAGATTTTGACCAAGAACCTAACCTAAGGATCTATCTTAGGGGCCTCAGGGGCTGATCAAAGATGAGGATTTCCTACATTATACACATAGATACCATGTAGTTCGACTGACACAGACTTGTTTATTGATGAGATATGAACATGTGTGGATTGTCAGTTTATTATGATGGACTCCTAAAGGACTGACCTAATGTGTCTCGAGGGAACATCAGTGATGGCCTTGCCTACGTTCAAGCTTAGAAACTCATTGTTTGACTTGACGTCTCTATTTTTTTGACTTTTTCTAACTTTTTGACCTATATTTTTGGATTTTTGACATGTTTTGGATGTTTTGGTTTTTTTGATTTTATGAATGTTTTTGGATTTTTTTATTTTTAGGAAGATTTCAAGAATATACACAAATCCGACCCAATGTAGGTATAAGAACATGCCCCCATTTTGATGTGATAGACTAATCCGATATAGGCAGGATAAAATGATGCAATACAGAGGAAGGAAACAACTTATCCCAATTTCATTTGTCTAAACTCAAAACATCTCAGTCTGATTACTCATCACTATTACATTTTCCCTTTCACAAATCACTTAATCCAATACACCAAAGCATAATTCTGAGTTCAAATTTCCTCCATGATCTTCAAAACTACTTTAACATCATGAGAATGACTGATTTAAATCAACTAGGTTCCTTAAAACATTAACCCATAACTATTTTACTTACAACTATCCTCAATTAGCAACAAGGCACTTATAAACCACCAAACTCCAAGCTTTACCTTCCAAGACACAAGTCATTATTTCAACACTTTAGACACCTTCATTTGAGTTGAAATAACAAGGCCAACCCTTTTCTAAACCCCACAATGCAAACCATTCACATTTTCATCACTTCATTATAAATTGTCCTAATTCCTTGTAGCATACCTAATACATACTGTCAGAATTATCTCTTGAAACAAGGCCCCTTTTCAAACTATGATCATCATTTTGAGTACTCTTTATAGGGTTCTAAGATATAACTAAAAAACAATATAAGTTTCTTTGGAGAATTTAGTTCAAATTTGACTGTACTCGCCGCCAAACAAACCTAATTAGGTCTCATCACATTAGGGCTTTATTGAATATACAAGCTCCACAACCAATTTATCCTATCTAACACTTGGAATGTGTTAATTTAGACTTTCTCAAGCTTTAAAAAATTCCAAAATTTTATTTACCAAGATATTTATACAAACCTTAAATCTTTACTCTCTTGATTGCCCTGTTTCTAGACTGAGACACAAAATACTATCGAAAATTATAATCCCACTCACTTTACTTGTAACATTTTGCTCCAAAACCTTCAAAAAATGGAAGAATATTTTCCAAAGAGTTTCCTTACCGAAAATCAAGATATTTCAATGTTAAAAATGAGAGTAGCATAATATTCCATGTCTCTGATTACCCTAGAATAGGGTTTTATTTGTTTATAGTAAAAACTCAATATCTCTTTCAAAACTGCATAAATTTGCATGAAACAAAAAGTGTGTGGAATGTGATTGGGTACACTACCATCTACAACCATTCAAACTTTCCTTCATGGCCATACAAGGCCGTACTAAGGCTTGAAACAATGATTTTTTGTAGAAATATGTAAGAAACAATAATTTTATTCATCTAATTTCTTTCCTCCAACCACCCACGAGTTACAAAATGGTTCCAAAACCTTTTTAAAGGAATTACATCATGAATTTTGAACTTCCAACTACCTCCAACTGCCTAAAACTATAAGTGACCTTTCATATTCCTTGTTACATCATTTTTTTGCATATTGACATTTTTTGCAATTTTTGGACAACTTTTGCATTTACTCAAATTTTGACACCAAACTTAAAACTTGGCCTCCTAAGGACTTTAGTACATTGAAAATGACTTGAATGACCCTTGAGAAATGTGAAATAACAAAATTTCAATGAAATCATGTCAATTTCAAGGTGCTCCTACACCACAAACTGACCTTAGGAATGTTCCAAGTAGTTCTAGGATGGAACATGATACAAACACAGGATCAAGCCATAATGTAGATGCAAATGGGTGTCAGAAGGGTCAATGGAATGCAATGGATGAATGATGCAGAAAAAGTGTAGAGATCATGGTGGATGGAAAGTGCTTATTTACATGAGGTGCCTATTTTCCAGTTTTTCACCAAGGTACTTGCCCAAAGCGCCATCGAAGTGGTTTTCACTAGAGGATTATTTTTTTCTTTATTGTTTTCAATCCTTTTTCTTTTTTTTGGATTTATACCTTGCAAGTTTAGGCATGAATTTTTTTGAGATGAGAGCTATTGATAGGCTCCTACAGAGGCTCACCTTCGGGTGTAGATAGTTGATATGCTCCTGATTTATAACTTGTCATGATGATGAAGGGTCCCAACCAATCAGGTTCAAATTTTCCCTTACTGTTTGGATTTGCTACATTCTTTTGATTTTCTTTTAACACGAGCTCTCCAACTTGAAATGACTAAATCTCAATCTTCTTATTATAGTTCCTTTTGAGATGGTTTTGATAGACCTACAGGTGGTTCAAAGCATCCATGCGTTTCTCATCTAGTAGTTCTAGCTTGTTCAACCATGAAACCCTATATTCTTCATTAGTAATGAGATTTTGCAATGATATTCTTAAGGATGGGAGCTCAATCTCAATGGGAAGGATGGATTCTAATTTGTAGACTAAGGAGAAAGGGGTTGCACCTGTAGGCGTGCAGATACTTGTTTGATAGGCCCATAAGGCTAGATTTAGCTATAGGTGTCAATCACGGCCAACTTCATTGACTGTTTTCTTTAGGATTTTCAAGATGGATTTATTGGTAGCCTCAGCTTGGTCATTACCTTTGGGGTAATATGGGGTGGAGAAGTGATGTTGGATATTGAATTTTTGGCATAGCTCTCAAACATCCTAGCTCTTGAAAGGTGTCTCATTATCTGAAATACGGGCTTGTGGGACACTATAGCGAAAAATGA
Organism: Sequoia sempervirens; assembly: GCA_007258455.2. Taxonomy (NCBI): domain Eukaryota; kingdom Viridiplantae; phylum Streptophyta; class Pinopsida; order Cupressales; family Cupressaceae; genus Sequoia; species Sequoia sempervirens. The sequence continues at coordinate 11,240 of VDFB02225443.1, forward strand.
GGTAGTCCAAGATGAATTTGGATATCTACTTCCCTATGATGTAGGTCATTGGGATGGCCTCTACCCACTTTGTAAAGTACTTTGTTGAGGTGATAATGAACTTGTGTCCATTAGATGAGGTGGGGGTGATTTTTCCAATGAGATCAAGCCCCCATTATGAAAAGGGCCAAGGTGTTATAATCAGTTGGAGCTCTTGAGCTAGTGCATGGATGAGGTCCCCATGTTGTTGACATTACAAACATATTCAGACATAATCATGAGCTTCCTTCTCCATTGCAGGGCAGTAATACTCAGTCCTTAGCAGTTTCTTGGCCAAGGTCATACCACTAGAATGCAAACCAAAAATACCATCGTGTACCTCAGTTAAAGCAGTCAAAGCTTCCTTGGATTTAAGGCATTGTAAAAGGGTTTACTTTGTCGCACATGACAGAGGTCACCTAAAACCTCGTAACAGGATTGTGCCCAGCAAAGGTTGCTTTTTCGGGGACGGGCAGTATGGGTGGGGAAAAACTCCTATTTTTGAGTAGTGATCATCGCTGGCGAATTCCCGGAAGGATGCAGGGATGGGGCCGTTTCTGCCGAACTCCGAAACCATTTCAGAAGCCGCCGTGCTTCTCTGCAGAATTACTTAATTTCGCGGACGTGTGGTTTCATCTGGGTCCCGGTATTGCCGCTGATAAGCTACTCTATTGTTATGGTATTCTCCATCAATGACGATGGAAATAAAATTCCTTGAACTCTCCACAGTTTCCTTGCCGGGGGCGAAAGCATGCTGTTGACGGCCAATGGTGAGCGTTGACTGATGGCTTCATGAACACACGCAGGCTGCCAGGTACTTACCGGCCTGCCACTCGCCACTGTTTGGTCCATGACGGGGCTGTGCTTCAGAGAGAGAAAGTATTACATTACGTGCAAAAATGGCTTCGCCGACTTGGGGAATTTTGTCCTTGTGGGGTGCGATAGAAGAGCCACAATCATATTTAGAGGCACATGCAACACTCAGTATACCTTCCAATGATTTGTTGCACTAAGATTGAAAATGGACTCATCTAGAAATTTTGATACTAGTGGGTTCTCTGAATATATAGGTGCCTATGCTAATTGATCTACAATGACCTGTCCCTTGATGGCTTTCCATTCTATGTATTCAATGTTGTATTCTGTTAAGATCATGACCCACTTAGCCATTCACCATGTGAATGTTGCTTTAGAAAGTAGATATTTTAGAGGGTCTATCTTGGCAATGAGCTTTATTTGATGAGAAAGCATGTAGTGTCTAAATTTTTGTGCAACAAACACTACTGCAAACAATATTTTTCAATGAACGTATAGTTTAACTCATGTCCCATCATGGTTCTACTAATATAGTAAATGGCTCTTTCCTTCCCCATTTCATCATGTTGAGCTAAGAGAGCTCCAAGTGTTGTTGTTGTTGCTAATATGTAAAGGATGAGTGGTTTGTTCTAGATCGGTGGCATGAGAATTGGTGGCATTAGCAAGTATTCTTTGATTTTATTGAATACCTGATAACACTTCTCATCCCATTTGTATGCTACCCTCTTGTGGAATAGATGAGAATATGGGATGCTTTTATCTACTAATTGTGCTATGAATTTATGACTAGATTGAAGTCTTCCCTGCAGACCCCTTAACTGTTTCAGTGTTCTTGGTGCTTCCATGTCAAGGATTGTTTTTACTTTTGTAGGGTCTATCTCAATTACCCTCATTGATACAATATACCCTATAAGTTTTCCTAATTGCACACTGAAGACATATTTCTTAGGATTAAGTCATACCTTATATTCTTCTAGTTTGTCAAAGATAGATCCAAGTGCTACTATGTGGTATCGAGGCTTTCTTGATTTCGCTAGTATGTCATCTACATAGTCTTCTACAAATTTATGAATCATGTCATGGAAAATCAACGTCATAGCTCTTTGGTATGTAGCTCCAACATTCTTAACCCAAATAGTATCATGTTCCAACAATAAGTACTCCATGGAGAAGTAAAGGTTGTCTTATGTTGATCATCTTTGGCTATCATAATCTGATTGTACCCTAAAAATCCATCTATCAATGATAGCATTTCATGCCTTGCTATTAGATCTATAATCATGTCTATGTTGGGAAGAGGAAAATCATCCTTAGGAAATGCTTTGTTCAAGTCCTTGAAGTTTGTGAAGATGTAGATGCCCCCAGTGGGCTTAGAAATAGGTACAAGGTTGGAAACCCATTTGGTATATTCAATGGGTCATATGAAGCCAACGTTAAGGAGTTTCTACAATTCATGTTTGACTAATAATGCAATATGTGGGTGCATCTTTCTTAGCTTTTGTCTTACTAGTTTCGCCCCTAGATAGACCGCTAGATGACAAACCACTACCTTTGGATCAAGATTGTGCATGTCATCATAAGTCCATGAAAAATTTACTTTCCTTTCTTTGAGAAATGCAACCAAAATTTCTTGTTCCTTAGTCAAAAGTGACTCTGTATATAGAGTGATGTGTGGCGTCTCTTCAATTCCCGGATTGACTGGGTTGCATTTTTTTGCCAGTACTGCTGATTTTTTTTATGGATAACACTAAGGGGAAAATTGAATCCCTCATCCTTTGGAACCTCAGAGAGGTTTTCACCATTGGATACATCCTTTCTTTTTACTATTTTGTGATCAGCAATTGCCACAAGGTGGTTTTCACTTAAAGACCTAGATGTTACTCTTAAATTTTCAATTTTATGACTAAGAGATTTAATCCTTTCCCCATAGTATGCATGTGTGTCCAACTTAATATCAAACCTTGCTTTATGATCTCCATATGGTAGAGTATCCTGTAGTCCCATGAATTTTGAAAGAACCTCATTATTTTTGAATGTGTCTAAGATCGATGGTCCTCGTTGGTCATAGTCTATCAGTTGGGGGTAGAAAACCTTTAATTCAGTGCTTTGGTTACTCAGCTCGAAAGACATGGTAGTGATCATAAAAAGTGAGGAATCCTCAAATGACATAAGTAGGTCAGTGATGGGATCCTCGTCACACACATCAATTATATCGAAGGTATAATTATCTAGAGGTGGACCTGTGGATACCGGTAGGTGAGGAGGAGCTTTGACTTTTTTAATAGGGGTACCTTTTCCAAAAATGGTTATCTTTTTAGTGGTACATCCAAGGCTGAGATTCTTCATGTGCTTCTCAAGAATAATAGGTTCTAATGGGCCATTGTCATTTTTCCCAAGCTTCTCATTTTTGTTGTAGCCCCCATCCACACATTAATTGAAGACCTTTGTTTCTTTCCTCCATAGGGAGATCTAGTACAAGTCTTTCATCTTGATACAACAGGTTTGATACATCTTTCTCATCTACCACCTCTTTACTTAGGTCTCCCCATTTTCTGAAGGTGGTAGGTTCTACTTTGAAGGTCTGAGATGTTGTGTTGATTGGTTGTGGCTTGCCATAGGATCTAGGAGACTGAGGTATCCCTCCTATCACGAAGGCACTCTTCTTCATTTTATAGTCCCCACGACTATTATCTTGGATAATAACCTTAATATCAGGGATGTCTAAAATGGAGGGTGTCTTTGTCTCAGAAGTGGAGGCTAGGGTAGATGGGTACATATAGGAAGATGTGGGTTCATCATCATTCTTTGGGACTTGGGAGATCTTATAATACTTGGCCTCTAGATTTTTGCAATAGTAGAATGGTTCGGGATCACCATGGACTGTGACTTCTTGGTTTTGATAAGGGAACTTAACACATTGATGGAATGTGGATGCGACAGTTTGCATTCCATGGATCCATGGGCACCCTAGGAGGATATTGTAAGGGAGTTCAAGGTCAAGGACTTGACACGTAGTCTCCATGATTGTTGGCCCTACTTGAATAGGGAGTTGAATGGTGCCTTGAGACACCCTTTCTTGATCATCATATGCCATTATAGTGATACCTTTAGCTTTCTCAATGATGTCTTTAGAGAATACCAAATTCTTTATTCACTTGAGAGTACAAATATTCAAACTTGCACCTCCATCCACCAAGACTTGTTTGACTTTGTTCTTATGGACTAAGACTTCAAGATGGAGTGCATTGTTATGAGATGGTTGGGTTGGAATATCCTACTCAGAGAATGTTAGGAGATGTGGTGTAGTGATATGTTTGACCATAGCTCAGAACTAGTATGCATCAAGATCTATTGGGATAGAGGATGTAGCTAGTGCCTTTTCTAGGATTTCCCTATGTGCATGTGAGATTTTTAGTAACTCCATGATGGAGATCTGGGTGGGAGTTATTTTCAATTGATCTAGGACATTATAACCATTAGGGATTGACTTTGGATTGGCAGCGAATGCCTTGGGTGGTTGCGATGGTCCTAGAATAGTAATTTTGTCACCATGTGTGGTGACTCCACAATCAGCTCTGGATCCTTTGATATTGACAAATGTGACCCAATCATCCAAGGATGCAACAACATGGTTGTAAACATGGTTCACATTATTATACTTTTCATTACCATTGTTGTTTCCTTTATTGTGAGTGGGCATCAGATTTGTGTATATTTTAAGATCTTCATTTCCTACGGGTTGTTCAATGGTTATGGTCTTGTCATCAATGAGATCTTGGATCAAATTATTGAGTCCCATACAACCAGTGGTCATATGTCCTTTTATTTTTTGAAAATCATAGAGATGTGTTTCATTATACCATGGTGGTTTAACCTGAGGCTCTTGATAATTTTCATAAACAAGGATTTTGATGAGATTTTCTTGCACCAGTTGTTGCATGATAGATTTGATTTGTTCCCCAAGTGGTGTGTACTTTTGTTTAGTGGGATATCTATTCTTTGGGGGTGGTCCCCCTTGAGTATTTAGGTTGTTGACCGCTTGATTGTTGGGTTGTTGTGATGATGGGTTGGCTTGTGTGCTATTTTGGGTATTGACTTGTGGTTGTTGGTATGATTTTTGTTGTGTATTCTTCCTTGGGGCATTGATAATAACTTTGGCATCAACAACACCATGGTTAGTGACATTCTTATTCTTTTCCCATGTGTGAGGTTTTTCATTATAACTAGTTGATGGTCGATTATCCTGATATGTGGGTATGCCCCCTTGTGTTATAAGGGCTCTTTCAATGTTGAGTGCCTTCAGGATCAATTGTTCATAGGTTGTTATGCATTGCATTTTCAAATGAAAAGAAACGAGACCCACTGTCATTTGGGAATAGTAGAACCCCATTTGGTTCTTTTGGCGCCAGCCGCTTTTCACTAGTAGGCATGGATGTAATAATTTGTAAAATGTGGCTCTGAAGCATTTTTGAGGCCGAGCTGTTCTTTTAATCTAAAAAGCCATTTTCTTGACATTTTATTATGAATAAATCTACAATTTCTTGAAACTTTTAATTCTAGGAGGAAGAAGTGGGAGGAACCATTCCATTATTGGACCGAGCTTAACACTTGGGGGAAAACACATTCATTCAAGGCTCAGTAAATATGAAACTCCCTTGTGCCATGAATTCTAATGATCTTCCGGTTGCGGTCCAGCGATGTTGTCCATTTAGATTATCGCCCAGATCGCCCGGGAATGGGGTTGGGCTACGGCTCCCTTCTGATCAAAAACCGGATAGAACTTCAAAATTCCCTGTGAATTTCGAAGCCATCTTTAGCGATTGTATATCCATCACTGACTGGCGAATTTAAATTTGATGGGACAAATCGCACGGCCGGAGATCAATGGAAGGACAGTTGTTTGGGGATTGCATTTCGCTGGTTTGTTGAAGAGTTTAGGATGGCTTGTATTCCATTCGAAAGTGTCCATGTTCATTGTGATTTCACTATGAAACGCTTGTTGACATACCCTAGGTTTTTATTCCATGTGCCATTATTAGATCTCGTCATTGACGCCAACGATCCTTTATTCATTGGAAACGCTTCGAGATTTGCACTTGTTCAATTGCTTGTTGCAAAGCTTGTTGATGACTTCATTGCTTCCAGCTGAGCTGACTTTGCTTGACTGGTGACCGGCTTGCATGCGAGGCTTCCTGCGGCCATGCCCTTACTGCTATTACCGCATTGCAGTGCTTCCAGAGCTTTAAGCTGGGGTTTGGAGTTCCTTTTGATAGGCTTGTTGGGCTACTTATAGTGTGATGCTGTATTGATTTACCATGTTTGGATTTGGTGGTGGAGGTGGAGGATTTGGAATGGTGTGGGATGGTGTGATGAGATTTTGTTTAGGTGGTTGGGGAGGTGCTTGTTGAGTGATGACAAGATTTTGTGTGGTAGATGGTATGGTTGATGTGTTAGGTCCTTGGGAGACCATGTTTTGGAGAGTTTGAGGTGTTGTAGATTGAGTAATGATTGGTTGAGATTTTTGGATTGGTGCCACTTGGCATTATGATATCAATTGCATGCTCAGAGGATTTGGTATAAACGATGTGTTGATTTAGTTCACGATTGGTGGATTGATTTGAATTGATTGGTTTTGGATTGGTAATAGGGGTTTCCCTAACTAAACCTTGATTTGGTGTAGATGTTGATGTCAAAAGAGGAAATGATGGGAATATTGGAGGTTTGTTTCCTTGAAAAAGTGATGATGATGCATCAAAGATTCCCCCTTGTCCAAATAAACCCACTTGTCCTTGTGATATCATGGGGAGAGACTTGTGTATCAAGAGAATATACCGGTGATGCAACGAAGGTGGATAAATTATTGGTGTCATTGAAATGAGTGGGACATACAGATGTTTTGGGTCTTGTAGGACGGTGTTTTGCATACCCAATATGGTGTTTGCATCCAAGTTTTTGTTGTTTACAAGGGGGTGTGCTTGGAGAGCTTGGAGCAATAAACTCCCCTTGGTGATCATGGGTTGACTTAGAGCATGAGATGATGTTGGTTGTGGGATGGGTTGAATGATGTTTTGGAAGGATGGTGTGAATGATACCAATGACATAGTCCCAAGAGGTTGTTCCACAATAGTGCTCACATCATAATTAGAAGGGAGTTTAGCCCCTTCCCTTGCTAATGCTAACATGTATTGTGATAGATTGAGTCTCATCATTGTGTTGACAATCTTGTGTTTTTTAGGATTTTGGACTAGCTCCATGATTTCATCTTGAGACATCCCTTGGTAATTGTTGGTGACATCCTCCACTTGGAAACCTCCCTCTTGAGGATTTTTAGGTATTTGAGGAGGATTAAGTGGAAAGTCGATGGATATCCTAGGGTTGAATTCTATTTCAGTTTGACTTAAATCACTTGAAGTTGATGTTTCTTTGTTTTTCTCCATAATCTTCTTGTGTTGAGATCTAGTTTGGACCATAAAATAAGGATCAACTTTCAAGAATATGGGAGGTAAACCTCTAACTCCTTAGGTTGGTCTAAACTTTAAGTACAAAAAATAAAATCTAGGATGTTTAAGGATCAAATGATGGTGATGAGATAAATGAAGGATGAATGATATGGATTTTTGAGCTCCTAAGAACTTTGGAGGAATACTAGACTTTTAGGACTTTTGGATTTGGTTTGGATTTGATTTGATTTGATTTGGATAATGGACTTATAAACCCCAAGATGTTGGATGTTATCTTGGAATAAAATTTTCCACAAGGATGACAATTTAACTAAGTGTATGAGGAAGGATTCATCCACACACACTTAGCCAAACAAGGTGATTTTTATTTTGATTTGAAGGATTACCAAAAGTCTAGAATGAATGATTTTTCCAAGGTCTTAAAATTTGTTTGTGAGATGGGTTTTGATTGATGGTATGACAAGTGAAGGTGTTGATTTTGATCCTAGATGAACCTAGAGAGACTTTTGTTTGCAAGACCTAGGTATTGAACAACATGCTATACCTCTAAAAGTTTCAACCTTATAATGTGAGATACTCAAATCATTGTAAGAGAGATGGATTTTGACAATAATAGAATGAAATCAAATTTGGGTTGTCCTTTGAAGCACGTTTGTAAAAGTTATAGAGCAACCTATCTTTGACTTTGTAAAGTGTTGAAAGATGTTTCTTGAGAGCTCTTGGACTAAGACGTTTATGACGATGGATAGAATTTGGTTTTGGGATTTTGATTTTGTGGGAAATCATTTGAAAAAACACGTGTGGGGTCCAATTGTCTTTTATCTTTGCTTAATGGATTCTTTTTACCACATCAACACTTTCTTGCTTAGCTTTTCAAACTGAATGTCTATGTCTCAACTCCTTTTCATTCCACAAGATCCATTTTGTGAAAATTAAAGAATCAAACGAACAATTTTCCTATGTTGAATTTGGAGAGAAAAAATTGAGATATGGGCCCAAATATTTAGAAGCATCTAAGGATAGAATCCTTAGGGACAAGCAGTAATATGTGGACTCTTTCAAAGATATTTGTTCTTCCAAAGGGTTTGAAGTTTTGATGACTTTGTTGAATGTTTATTTAAAAGTATTGGATCCAAGCAAAGTATTTAATTGACTCAGAAATTGCAAAAATCTAGGATAGAAAAGACAATATTTGTTGAGTCCCCACTTGGATTTCTTGAAACACTGAGACAAAGTGAACAACTAGAGATTTGGCAACACTGGCTTCCCTCCACGACACACACTTCTTAGGACCATCGAATCTCAAAATCCTTAAAATATGGAGATTAAAAGGATTTATTCTATTTCTACTTTGAATAGTACAAATGTGGAATTGGCTTCTATGAGTCATTCTTTTCCAACCAAGCAAATAGGTTTTGACTCACCTGGTGGGTTCCAGAGCAAAGATGTGTCAGGGAACCTTTGTTGGCACAGGTAACCCGGCTCCCAAGCCGCTAAAGTGTCTCTTTAAATAAAATCTCTTTCAGGGCTCTTGCTTTTTCAGGCCTTTTATCCAGAAAGACCACTGGCCACAACCTTCCATACCCATGAGGACTTAATGATTTGCGTCCTTGTCCGTTACCATACGGCTTCCATTGAAAAAACTTAGGGTTTAGAGATGCACCCATTCCAGACCATGTGAACCCTCAAGATGTTTCATCGAGAATTTTAGCAATTCCATTAGCCAATTCTCTAAGTCGCGGAAGTTACCATGATATCTCTCCACATAGCATCGTTATTCAGTACCGACAAGCAATCGTAGCGGTGCCAAAATTTTTGATGAACAATATCATTCAGAATCTTTTGGGTCTCCAGATCCACAATGAAGCTCTGAAGAAGCCCTCCACGTTCAATAAACAGATTGCAAAGACCCTGGTCAAAAGTAACACAGTTCATTTTAATCTGGCTCTGGCGATGATTCTTTTGAAAGAACTTTCAAAAACCGAAATATGGGGTTGCATTCGATTTTAGTGATATCCCAAAGTCAATGATTTCTAAAGTTAATTTGTTCAAGCACTGAAAAAACATCAATCATGACTCAATTGCCAGCAAATTGAAATGTTTGTCCTAAAATAGAAAACAAAAGCAACAATTGGATGCTCTAGACTATTACAATAAGCATTTTAAAATGTTTTTTTCAAATTTAATGCCCAATGCTTTAACTCAAATCTTCTTTGTTATTTGTTTCTCATGTGAAAAAGAACACCATTGTTTCTTGATTCCAACCCTGCAAACATTATAAAACAATCACAAATAAGATATATTTCAAGGATTTTATGGCTATTACAAAACTAGCACTAAAAATCAGATTTTATGCACTCCTTAAAAAACAAACAGATTTGATGTAAATGATAAAGTGTGTGTCCCTTTGAAGGAAAATCAAAAAGTTGATTTAGAAAAAAATTTCATCGATCATGAGCGCCTAAGCCTAGGAAGCCATCCTACATCTATAGGCCTACCCAATAGATTTTCAGACATTCAAATCTGCATATAATAAATAATAAAGCTTCCTTTTCTGACATTCAAATCTACATATGATAATAAAGCTTATATGTATGGATGCTAGAGCAGCTGCATTCAATAAGGAATGACAAACTACTATTTAGATAGGATGGTGGTCTGCTTCCACATTAACATTCAAATCTGCATCCAAACTTCAAATTCAAATAAAAAACTCCAATGCAAATCACCATAAACAAGTCGCTAATCATAAACAACTCCAAGTTTGTAAAAGCTAGTGCAGTAGAATACAAATTTATGGAAGAGGGGAATAGTATGACTGCAGAAGAAAGCTATGATTATATCATTGTGGGAGGAGGGATGACTGGGTGCCCATTATCAGGAACGTTGTCACACAACTTCAACATACTTTTTGCTTGAACCAACCTGCAGTGTTGGAATTTTCAAGGTGAGTGTAGGCTCGATTAAGTATACCACAAGAAACATCTACAGGCTTACACAAGAAACACATGTGTGTGAGATAATTGCGTAGACCTAGGATTGGGAAATGCACATTTTACTTCCTTTGTAATGGCCCACAAGGAATGTTTGAATGTTTCGAATTGAGTGATTGATGTGTCTTAAAAAAACCCTGGTAACATGTATGCAAATGTGGCAGCATAGACAAGGCACATTAACTAATCAATAGAATGGCTCAAGAGATGTGGTCTCCTAGACTACAACGTTTGCAGGATATGCACATAATAGATTTAATGAAAAGGCTTAGAAACTTAAAAAAAATGAAAACAGTGGGCGTAAAAGACAAATTTCACAACTTTCTCAGTCAAAGAAATACAAACTCGTGGACTATAATGAGTGCAGGATATGTTGCCTCTAAATAACTCAGCTATACATTTTGTACCAACAAATAAATAGCTTTCTAACTCATGAATAATAAATAAATCAACTATTATTGTTTCTAGAATGAAAGGGTGTTGTAATTTTACTGCAACAAGATCACCATTTTCTTGTAGTCGGCCTTTGTAGACCTGGCCCAAAGATGTTGTATAGGAAACAGTTCCATTAGTAATGATTAGAAGAATAAAAAATCCTATTAGAAGCAAGCAAAGTGTAATCTATGTTACTCCCTCATATACCAAAGCTATGAATAGTTTGAAAAAGACCACAAAAAAAAACTGAATAAATGGCTTTTAGAAACTTTCAAGAAAATGCAATTGGTAGGTGCAAAACTGAATTCCACAACCTTTGATTAGCATCCATTCTATCGAAATCATGTCAAATTTCGCCAAAACTAGGGTATTTATTAACAAAGAAAAATGTGACCTTCACAAATTCATAAATAGCAATAAAACAAGCTTCTAATAGACTCTGCGTACGCAACGAAGGAGGTCTTGAGTGGTGAAATTAATCTTCTATTTGGAGAAGGCAGAGACTACTTTGAAGAGCGCATCAAGGCCACCTTTGTGAGCAATGATGATGGAGGTCTTGAGTGAGTGGTGGTCGTCCTCCTATAGTGGCGGTGGTAGGTCCAACTTGCAGGTGAGCACCAGAAAATGCGTGGTTCAAACCTTATATCATTTATGAAGAATATCTCACCAAAATGCATTTTCCTTGTCAAAAAAAGAGTTATTGACATGTAAGACCAAAAAATATACAAATTATCTTATAGACTTTAGATTGTTTATACTTACAGAAATAAAAGACTTATATTTCGATAGTAAGCATCAATAAATATTCTCAGATTTTAATGCCTTTAAGAGAAGAAAAAGACTTTATATTCCTATTGATATGACCAAAAACAAAAGATGTATTAATCAATGCTTGAACAGAAGCAAAGACTATATATTTCTATTCAATGCATACAAAATATGGAAAAACAAGCGGCATGTTAGATGGTGAGCTTTTTAAACAAACATGAGCTTGGGCCCTCCCTCTAGCGCCATTATGTAGATGCTAAACCTGCAAGTGCTTAAAATTTTACATATATTAACATTGTTAGTCAGTTTAAACAAAGCAAATCAAACATCCCTATGAGATATTCAAACATACTTAATAATGCAAATAAAACAACAAAAGATGAAAGAAACCAATTACAAGCATATAGAAAGCATATGCAAAACTTATCCCATAGTGGGAGTGGTGCTCCTTTGATGTGGAAAGGATGCCCTTTCCCATCCCCTTGATAAACTTCCAATGATGAAGATACAAAGATGCAAGTGATGGAGATGAAAGTGCCTATAGTGCAAATGCTAAGATCATGGATGATTTTCAAGTAGAAGTGCTTTCTATTTATAGATTGAAGGGTTGAAGAATGGAGAGATGGGGGGAATGTGGGACTAAAGGAGATTCAATAAGATTGTGACACTTGTCACAAATCTAATGGGTGAAGTTGGAGCACATTTTGGAGAATGTGCATAGTTAATGCATCTGGTTGAGGATTTGAGAGGTGTAAGAGAGATTAATGCATTTGTGAGAGGCATTAAATGAATATGGTTGAGATATTTTGGAGGGAAATTGTTTGGGAAAGAAAGTCAAATAAATGGAGTTAATGAAGGAATATTCCCTTAGAATATTCCTTTTTGATGGAAAATGAGATAATTAGTTAATTAAAAGAATTTATTTTCATGTACAAGTGGGTGGGTTAGTCCAAGGTTTAGGTTTGACCCAGGTTGAGTCAAAAGCTAGAGAATGGGTAATTAGGATTAAGAGTTAATTAATCTAGAATTAATTAACTTGGAGGGATTTGGGGGATTTGACAATTGACTAAATGATTTGATTTATTAAACCAGATGAGAAGACTTTAGGGATTTGATTAAATATATTGATTTATTTAAAACAACCTGATGAACATTAGTGAATTAATTGAATTAATTGCTTTAATTGATTAATAGAAGAAATAATGTTAATTCGAGTGTCTATAGGGTCAACATGGAAGAGACATAGGGTGTGTCTATGTGTTGCTTCATCCCAAAAAGGAAAACACAAGACAAATGAAAAAGATAAACAAAAAAGTGAAAGAAAAATAAAAAGCCTTTTGGATCAACATGGAAGAGACATAGGGTGTCTCGATGTGTTACATCATCCCAAAAGGAAACATGGGATAAAAAATGAAAGAGATGATGACATAGAGAAGAATGAAGCTATAGATAGATGAATACCACAAAGAGAGAGAGAACATCAAACAGGAACGTCACGGGGATCACATTACGCACATGCAATCACAAATAAAAGAAAAACGAAATAATTGAAAAGACTAGTAAGGAAAAT
>VDFB02225446.1:0-16541 GCA_007258455.2 Sequoia sempervirens
CAATCTACCTTAGTTTTTTAGTTGCAGATCAAAGGCTAAGGCTCAGATTGCCAAGCCTTTCCCAAGCCTAAAACCAAGGCTGGATGTGGTGTGGAAATTCAATTTTTAAATAATGCTTACGCGTTACAGAAATGTGTACGCGTTATTCAAGTGAAACGTGTACGCATTTCGTAATGTATACGCATTACCCATTGGCCCGTTGGGAAAACGTAACGCGTACGCATTATGAAACACGTATGCGTTTCTTGAACATAACGCATACGCATTTCATAACACATACGCGTTTCTAATATAGCTATTTTTCCCTAATTTAAAAAATTATGGTAAAACACGATTTTCCTGCAACATTCATTTTTTGTAGTACGATCCGAAAGTGTCATTTTCTGTGTTTTTTATTGCAAATTTGTCTTGTGTAGGGCATATTCTATTCAAATTGTTGGAAGAGACAAAGTGCAGGTTGAATTTTCTGAAGTGGAATCAAGTGCAAGAACTTTTTACAAGAAGATTTGGAAAAAGTAAATTTTTGGATATACTCATGATGTTTTTGTACGTCAAAGTTTATAGAAAAAATGATCTTCATAGTACATAGTTTAATTTGAATATTTGAAGGAGGTGGAAATTTGAAAATAAGTTTCTTGAATTATTGTTTTTGTCATCAAAGAGGGTTTAGTAACCATGGGTGATAAGCAAAAACAAAAAAAAAAAGATGTAGAAAATTAATGATACCTGAAGAAATTCAAGCAAATAAAGATAAGGAGGCAAAAAGACAAAGGGAAAGGAGAGAAAGGAATCTTCAAATGAAAGATTTGGAAGCATCGAGTTCCAATAATTTTGAAGAGGAAGCCATGAATGATTAAATGAATGTAGATGATGCAAATGTGGAGATGGTGAATATAGAAGAAAATGCAATTACGGAGACAAACCCAACTGTGCCTTCAACTTCAACTTTGAAATGTGATAGCGTAAAACTCTGAAAAATCTTCAACCCACCTAATGATATGAAAATGCACCTATTCAAACAATCTATCCAGGTATGTGTTCAAACCCAAGTTTCATAATATTGATATTGTTTTGTTTTAGATGAAGTTGATACAATCTCATTGATAAGATCAATAATATTAGGGCTTGAAACAATGAACAAGAAAAATGATGAAATTTTATTCATGAGAATGTAAATGAGAATGAAATCCCTTTTACATTTTGAAAATGAAACAGTCCCTAGTAAATGAAATGAAACCCATGGATGAAGGTGAAAATGTTTTTTTTTCAATTGAAACAGATGTGCTAGATAACCTTCATGGTAAAGTTTCTTCGAGACAAATTAGAAATTATGGAAATAAAATATATAAAATATTTTTTTATAGAAAGAAATTAGGATTCCAATGTCAACTCATGGTGCAATTGATGAGAATGTTGAAATGAGAAAAGTGATGAAAAAATTAGGTGGTTTTGTAAAATAAAAAAAGAAAGATGATTTAGTAGAACGAGTCATATCTAGTGTTGCTAATGCTATTGATGTTATTGGTAAAAACTAATCGAGTGATAAAGAACGCAGCTCGTCAAAAGGTAATAACAATCAGCTTCTAGTTGATAAAACAACTTCAAATAAAAGAATGTTAAGTAAGATTAGTAAATGTGTAAAAGTAAATCCTAGAACTTTGATAAGAGCTACTAAAAGAAGAGAAAGTATTGAAAAGGATCCTATTAATCAATGTTGGAGTTTTAGTGGTAGACTCCCAAGATCAGACATGAAATTAACTAATGAAATTAAATATTTAATCCATAAATTTTGGCATGATAATACAAGAGTATCACCTAACATTAGAGATGTCTTAAAATTAAGGGTGGGTTCCAAAATTCGTGAACCTCATCCAAAGAATCTCTTAGATATGACTCAAATTGAATTATATAAAAAAAATTTAGATGCTTCAATCTTACCATTGAATATTAATATAAGTCAAAGATCATTCAAAAAGTGTAAACCTTGGTATGTTAGAATTAATAAGCAACTAATCTCTTGTTGTTGTAAGACCCATGTACAATTTTGTTATTATTATGATAGTTTTTAATATATACGATGCACTTTGCATGCTAACCAAATTATGCAGGACATTTGCGGTATTAATATGCCACCTGAAAGAATCAAAGATTTTATAGCAGGTTTGTTTTGTGATCCCCCTTTAAATGGAAACTCATTTTTTTCAAAAGCATGCATTTATGGAGAATGTGATAGATGTGGTAACTTTTCATTATTAGGAGAATGTATGCATGAAATTAGTTTAGATGAATTTGGACAACAATTAGTGGATGTAAAAAAATTTAAAAATGTTGAGTATTCTTAAAAAGATGGAAAACCGAAAATGTGTTGAGCTAATTGTGGAAAAAGTTAGTGTGCATGCTTTTATTAATGAATTTAAAGATAAGTTTGTACCTAAATATGTTCAACACTCTCATAATGCTCATTGGCTTGATAATCAATTTCGTTTATGTAAAAACACATTCTCAATTGGAAGTATATTGTCAGTTGTTGATTTTGCTAAAAATTATACTCTTGATCCACAAGAAGAAATTTAATCACAGTATTATAATTCAATGCAAGTAGCTATATTTGTTCACATTGTTTATAGACATGCAGAAGATAGTACAGAAGATAATAGAAAATTTTTGAGAGAGTACAAATTTTATGTAAGTGATAATCGATTACATTCATCTAAGTTTGTACAATATTGTTTTGATATATTTTATAAAAATTTAAAAGAGAGAGGAATTCAATGCTAGAACATCTCATATGGTTAGAAAAATCGCAATGTATGTGTCAATTCAAAATGCTAGAATGTTTTGTATTGGTTACGTAGGAGTCTTATAAGGAAAATAATATCCAAATACATACATGGAGTTTTTGAAGTCGGTCATGTAGGAGAACAATTTTATGGAGTAGGTGTATGTGTGAAAAGAGGTCTTTCTTGAGAGCAACTAAAATTTGAGGATGCTACAAAATTTAGAGATGCACGTGCAATTGTAGATTGGTGTGATACCAAATTATCTACAAGAACAATTGAGAGCTCAATAATTCAATGCTTCTTTTGGTTAGTTGAAGAAAATGATATTTTTTCTTGACAAGATTGTGAAACAATTAATGGATCTGCAAAATGGTATTCGTTTAAGAGTTCAAATGCAAAAACATGGACAATATGGACAAGGGAGTTGGCATGTTTTTGTCAATTTTGTATTGCAGGTGATTGGGAGGCATGTGAAAATATGGAATGGGTTGAACAATGGCAACAAAGAGCCTTAATGCCTACATCGACAAATGTTCAACATGGAATGATAATTGAAGATAATCAAGTGTTTGCATCAGATGATTATGATCATGTTTCAAATCTTGTACAACAAGGTACATTATTTATTGAGTTGAATTTTGTATGTATGGATGTTTATATGTGAATTAAATATAAGTCACTTTTTATTGAATTTTGTATTTATTTTTGCAGGACATGTGTATGCTGTTGTTGCACCTGAGGGGAATGAAGAGGAGACAGATTACTGGTTGGCTAGATGTGTTGAGAGAAAACATAAGTTGGCACATCCTAGAGTGGATGATGACAACTTTGAGTATCCAACTGGTTCAGTGGTTGTTGTTGGCACTTGGCTTTGAAAATATTTGATGAGAAAGAATGGTTTGCCTGCATTTGAAGATTATGAAAGACACAAGAAGATTATACATTATTCACTTTTTTTTTGGCAACCAATATAAAACTAGTTAGATATCAAGGGAGGCCTGCTAATAAATTTTTATGGACAATTTCAATGGATGATCACGAGACAATCATAGATGCATTAAAAAAGAGAGAGGATGCATATGGTACAACAGAGTAAATAAATATTGGTAAGTATATCTAGTTGTTTATATAGTTAATTGATATATATATTTGTATTTAATCATTTCCTAATTAAAGTTTTATATCATTTTTTGTTTCAGGTCCCCCAAAATTAGATGCTTTACAAACAAGAGAGGAGATGCACATATATTACAATGGAATTCAAATATAGAGATAGGTAACTATATATAGTTCTAGATACATTTAATTGATAGTATAAATTCATTATCTCAACTCCCCTTAATCCACCCTCTTTCATCCCCTTAAGCCATCCTCTTAAAGCACCCTTAATTCATATCCTCTTACATCCCTGTAATCCATAATCTTGCATTCCTTAAGTCACTCTCATAATTCCCCTTAAGCCATCCTCTTAGGGCCTGTTAATCCATATTGTAAGGTTCATGACAAGCATCCCCTTAATCCACTATCTTACATCCCTTTAATCCATTCTATTAACCCCTTAATCCACCTCTTACATCCCCTTTAATCCACTCTCTTGCATCCCTTTGAGTCATTTTATCAACTCTCATTAATCCACCCTCTTACATCCCCTTAAGCCATCCTCTTAAAGGACTCTCATAATTCCCCTTAAGCCATCCTCTTAGGGCCTATTAATATCCATATTGTAAGGTTCATGACATGCATCCCCTTAATCCACTATCTTACATCCCTTAATCCATTCTATCAAATCCTTTAATCCACCCTCTACATCCCTCTTAATCCACTTTCACATCCCTTGAGTCATTTTATCAACTCCTCTTTAATTCACCCTTTCTGCACCCTGCCATCCCCTAAAGGACCCCTATAATTCTGCTTCATCCTTAGGCCTAATATCCATATTGCTCCATGACATGCATCCCCTTAATCCACTATCTTACATCCCTTTTAATCCATCTCTATCAACTCCCCTAATCCACCCCTCTTACATCCCCTTAATCCACTCTCTTACATCCCTTTGAGTCCTTTTATCAACTCCCCTTAATCCACCCTCTTACATCCCCTTAAGCCATCCTATTAAAGGACTCTCATAATTCCCCTTAAGCCATCCTCTTAGGACCTATTAATCCATATCCTAGGGTTCATGAGATGCATCCTCTTAAACCATCCTCTTAACTCCCCTTAAGCCATTCTCTTAAGACCCCCCTTAAGCTATATATCCTCTTAGGTCCCGTGAATCCATCCTATGGAAAACATCTTTTGAATTTGTATGGAATTTACTATATACTATTCTTTTCTCGCATGAATTTTTTTCTTAAATGACTCATAAAAATTGTAGTTACTTACATTAATTATTTTTGCAAGTTCTCATCAAGTCAATCTATGAAGTGATTGTTGAACTAAAAAATTATTTTATCAAGAGACTATGTAAATGTCAATTCTTGGTCTTCACCTAAAAGTTGATAAGTTTTAATTGTATCTACATGCACATATATGTTTCATCATATTATATAGTTGTAATAAACATCTTGATATACATTATATATGTTTGTTCGATGTCACTTTTTAAATATCTTGCTCCAATTTTATAGATTATACATTTCATGTCTTGTATTTATCACATTTATATAATTATTCAATTGTATAGATTATACATTTTATACATACAAGGATATATTTTTTGCTTTATCAGATTCAAATATTTTGCTATCTAATTGGAAAAATAGTTAAATTACTCCTCGGCCCTAATTTATTATGAATATGATCTAAACTATTTAAGGAATGTTTTAATTTGTCACCTAACCATGTGATAAATTATATATATTAAATTTGATTCTAGATAAGAATTTATATAGTGCATGTAATACTTGAAAATTATATAAAATATAAATAGTCTAATGTATAAGTGCATATAATCATGAAAATGAACATAACAAGATATCATAATTGACTGCATATATAATCATCATATTAAAGTCAACTAATATAAGTAAACACAAATATGATAATAACATGTTCAAAGTAAAACTAGAGATAGATAGTCCATAGAATTTATATGTCAAGTCCAACACATATATTTAAATAAAACTAGAGATCTATAGTCCATAAAATATAAAACCATCCAACTTTCAGGCTGATCGGTCAAATCAAGTCTCCTCTTTGTTCCGTGTTGACTAGATAAAAATCTCAAGATCAAGTCGTAAAAGAGTACAAGAAACTTGAAATTAGATTTTAAATTTATTTAGAAATTTTGATATAATTAAACATATTTAAACTGAAATATAAAATTTTAGATAAAAATAATTTAATTAAATATCTAGCATTTATAATGCGAAAATGATTTCTAGTATGCATAAATTACCATGATCATGTGGACCAGAATCGCACATTTTCTTCTAGCTGGGTAGTATTTAACCGGCCACTTTGAGTAGCATTTAAATGCCCCGATCTACTATATCCCTCGTGATATTCATATAAAGCAACAATATGTGAAAACCTTGAATATATATATATTTAAAAGGTCCGTAAAAATTGTATAGGAGATTTAAAGTAAAGTTTACAACCTCGAATGATATGACCTCATGATCACGCACCTGAGATTTCCCATGCATAAATGCCAATGATGTCTCAGGTGCGCAGCCTGCCATGGGTATCTCATGAAATTCCTGCATATAGATGTACAACAGTTCGTATAGATCATTGACACATGTGTATGTAAATGAAAAATTAAATTAGATCTATGATGTCTATTTAATTTAAACTTAACAAACTTTTGAAAGCACGCACCTGAGCTGATGATGTCTCAGGAGTGCTCACCACTGTAACTTGTGGTTGGTCAGTACTAGGTATTGTATGACCTCCCTGCATCTAGATATAATATATCAATTCACACATGTGTACAAATTCAAATTAAATTAGATATATATCCACACAAATTATTTAATATATATTGGTTCAAGTACTTGTCCAAAAGGTGAGCCTAGATCTACAACACTCGACATATGCACACGATGATCATATTGAGTTTTAGGCATCACGTGATCATGTGTCTACACCAAACACTTATTGAATTAATATTATATTATATATATAGTTTGATGTTATTATTTACATGGATTTTTCATATTTCAAACTTGAATTAAATTTAAGTTCAAAATATGAACATACCTGTGTAGGACAATCCTCAGAATATAGTAAATCCAGGTATGACCCCGTCCCAGATGCATGTGCATCGCCTGAAGTGGATGCTTGAGTATCCCTTTAGCTTGAGCCTCCATGCTCTCTATTGGCCACTTCAGTGGCCGCATGTGTAGTCTGCTAAGTGAGATGTCCTAAAAGTGAACTCAATTCTCCTAATGTCGATAACATGGTCTGCTGCTGAAATGCAGCGGGAACACTAGGAGAAGGAAGAGGAACAATAGGAGCAATTGGAGCACGTCGCTGAGGATCGACATGTGCTCCTAGTCTATGTTGGGGCATGCCATGCCCAACTCCCTGAAATGACCTCATATCAAAATAGTTGGGTTTTGTACCCAACTCAAACTCAGAACATAACTTTCTCAAAAAGTATAAGGGCACCTCACTATTGCCATGTGGTGGAGTATCAAACACCATCCACCATCTATCCCAAAAATGTGCAGCTATCTATGGGTGCCTACACCATAAAATTGAAATTCATTTTTTCGTGGGTGGAATGGGTTGGTTTGTATGGGGATTAATAAAATATTGGCACATGGCTTGTTTGGTAATTTTTAGGTCATTGATTTCTTTATATGACAATCCATCCGCATAGAATTGTCTCCTCTCTTCTCTCCATTGATGGAACCTAACTAGGTCCGCATCAATAGATCAACATAATCGACAATAGTTTGCATCGTAGATGCAAACCGTGCGAGATGGGGAGGGACTCTAGGCTCATTTTTTATGAGATCTATATTTCCTTGAATGACAATGAGGTTTGCTCGGATATTCTCTCTTAATTGATCTTCATCAACTACAGGAGGGGGTGGGGGGTTAGGCGGTGGAGAATGTGGAGGTGTGTTAGGGTTATGTTCATGTGGTGGATTGGGATGTATGGGATCTATAGGAATTTCTTGATTGGGCATAAAATCCTCTAAATTAAACAATGGATCCATGTGAGCAATGATATGGCAACTGCATGTTAAACAATTAAAAAATATATATCAACAAACTAATTAAATAATGCACACAATTTGAAAGTTATTTAAAAATCACATTGAACATGCACAAATTCAAAATATATTTCATTTGAAGACCATTTGATTTATAACATTATAAAATCCATAACATTAAAAATTCATAGCATGTACACACATTAAATTGAGTCCAGTGTGGGGTTGTTAATATGAAGGGTAGATTTATGAAATTATGGGGTTTTATTAAAATTTATTTAATCTCATTCATTATTTTCAAATAATACTAAAGATAAGAATGAAAAATTAATAGAAGACATTGAAAGGGACACATGGATATATTCACCAAATTTATCCCCTTAAGAAATGTCAAATTCCCCCTTAAGACATCGATTTACGATTTAGGGTATAGGATGGCTTAAGGGGATCTATGTGTAGTAAGGTCCTAGGACAAAATGGTCCATGGCTTAAGGGAATAAAATTTGGTGAAGTTGCCTAAGGCAACCAAATTTCATTTTAAGGTCCTACAATTCAAAATGAATAGATGTATTAATCAAGTATGACAAAATTTAATTAAATTGAGGACATAAATTGATTTATCTAAATTTTCAAATTTCATGTATATAGATACTATTATAGTTTTTTATATTTTATATATCTTTATTTGTGATTAAATATTGTTAAAGGCTACCTCTAGGAATACTCTCCTAGGTCTAGCTAATCCCAAAGTGAAGGAAAAATTATTCATTCTCAACAATCAAAAAAATGCAAGTACAAATATCATGAATCTATAACATGCAAGTACAAATATCTAAAAATGCTAGAGGGTTATCTAGGAAATTTAAGCAACCAAAATATTCCACAACCATCACTTTGTACATCCAAATAGAAGAACAAGGTTTTTTGGGAGCTTCTAGGTCACTAAGAGATCAACTCTACAACTAACATGTAATGAGGGTTCAATAATCCAATTCTTCTATTTAACCATGGATTTAAAGAATGAAACCAACATAAGAACTTTAAATAGTATTCAAAACAACTAGTACTTTCTCATGTAACTAAGAAGCCAAAAGCAAGAACCCAACATGAAAAATCTTCCATTTTACATGACCACATAATACATGAAAATAGAAATTTAATCTTAGAGGATAGTCTCATAATACCAAATAAGATTTGCAAGTCATAACCATGAAACATGAAAACACATCACCAACTCCAAGATCTTCCACCTTAAGCATTCTTAAATTCCCACAATATTTCTATGCTCAAAAACAAAATGGAGGATTACCCAAAACTCACAAACCATTGATCAATAACATGCAAATAGATGGAAACCCAAAAAACCCACCTCAAATATGATAAAAAAATCTTATGTAAAATTCCTACAAACCCCTTAATAATTAAACTTTAAAAAACAAGATTAAACTACTAAACATACAAGTATTTCCACATCAATCTTTCAAGGAGAATATTATATGAAGCAATATAAAAAAAATAGAATCCTTTGGCATGTAAACAACACTTATAAAGGAAAAAAGAGAGAAATAAGAATATATGCAACTATAAGAAGGAAAGAGATATAAATATACTTTATGAATCCTATTTCAAGAATAACTATCCTCTAATTTACCACACAACTTGATGCATTGTTAGATGATTTATGGTTATAATATACTCATAGGGATTCTATAGAATACAACAATGATATCAAAAATCCTAATCCTATTAAAAAAAAGGATAGAATAACTCTATAAAATACATTGCATACATATTCTACCCCAAGAATCCAATATATAGACATAAGGATTCCTAGGAAATAACAAAATGGCAACACCACAGTCACTAATAATGCATGAAAATACTATGGTAAGTAATTTTTTATGACTCTCACATGTGTTGACCCATCCTAAAATAGATAATAACTCTTACACAATCTCTTTATTTCAACTTCACTATACAAGTTGGCCTAACTAACTCTCAAGAACTCATCTAAGAGACACAAGATCTCTATAGTGGGACAAAGTAGTTAAGAAGAAATTATAAGTTTAACACTAACATTAAAATTTATAATCTCATTCATTGTTTTCAAAGAATACTAAAGATAAGAATGAAAAATTAATAGAATACATTCAAAGGGACACATAGATATATGCTAGTGACCTAATTGCAATGTAAAAAATAAACAAAGATGAGCTTGAGCTCTACTCACCAAATTTTGAGAACTTCTTTGATCCCCTTAAGAAATGTCATATTAGGACCCCTTAAGACATCGATTTACGATTTAGGGTGATAGGATGGCTTAAGGGGATCTATGTCTAGTAAGGTGGACTAGGAAAAAATGTTCCATGGCTTAAGGGAATAAAATTTGGTGGAGTTGCCTAAGGCAACCAAATTTAATTTTAAGGTCCTACAACAAAATGAATGCTAAATAAGGGTTTAGGGTTTAGATTTAGAGATTTGATGACATGAAAACATATAGAAGACACATGATGGATTTTGAACCTATTTGGACCTCCAAGCACTCTTGGATGATTTAAAAAGGAAGAGGAGATCTAAACCCTAATCCCTAGACCCAATTTTTTTTCTAATCATATATTTTTTGAAACATTTCTATGACATAGACTCTTCCTTTGAATATTTATATAAATTCTAGACGTGCATGGATTTTCAAAAAAAGAACCTAACTACCACTAAGTGAGGAATCAATTGATCAATTCAATAAATAAATAATCTTAGAAAATAAGCCTTTGGTTATAGAATTGAAAGGCAACCAAATTTAATTATAAGGTCCTACAACAAAATGAATGCTAAATTAGGGTTTAGGGTTTAGATTTAAAGAGATTTGATGACATGAAAACATATAGAAGACATATGAATAAATTTTTACAAGTAAATGAGAAACCCTACCACCTAAACTTAGTGCTTTGAATAAAATATGTGACATTCTAGGAATAGCTTCAATATATCAACAATTAGGAATTTTAGATTTCAATTATAAGTAAGTTGTTGAGTTATGATGGATTTTGAGCCTATTTGGACCTCTAAGCACTCTTGGATGATTTAAAAAGGAAGAGGAGATCTAAACCCTAAACCCTAAACTACAAGTTTCTCAAAAAATTAATTTGAATTTTCCAAATTGAAATGTTCATGCTACAAGTTAGCTTTGATACACTAGTTTAGAGAAAGTACAACATTTAGTTTTCCTAATCTAGAACAATGCCACTACACATGAGATTTAAAATAGGAATTAGATTACACACTTGTCTTATAGATCTTATGAATAACATCCTATAAATTAAGGCTTAACTATGATCATAATGCATCCTTACATAATTCACAAAGGATCTCATCCAAATAAGAGAAATGGGTAGAAATCATTCATGCTTCACATTTTAATATTTATTTGATTTAATAACATTTATGTGTCTAGCTCTATCCATATTGCACATAGTCTATCTATAGCCCATTTTAGGTTTACATAAATTAGGGTAAATAGCCCATTTAAGGTTTATGTAAATTAGGGTAAATAGAGTTTTAGGTTTATGTTTTAGGGTTTAGGTCCAAGGATTAACCTATGTAAATTAGTTTTTAGGGACCTATGTAAATTTTGTAACCTAGGGTTTCTAGGGTTTTGAAATTTCTAAGTTTTAAATGTGTTCAATTTAGGTTTATTTTTTATGGTTTTCAATTTACAATTTAAATTTCTTTGTTTCGCTAACATTTTTGGTTTTTTAAATGCAATTAAAAACTATAAAACATTCAAGAACTAAAACACACTAAACAAACAAAAATTGAATACTAATTAAAAAAAAAGAAAGATATAAAGCAAAAAAAATGAAGAATTCAACCAACCTGGAGGTCGATGAGGTCCCTAGTGTCGATGAGAGGACGCGGCACCAAAATTTTGTTCACCAAGGCTCAAAAATGCATACACGCTTCTTTGTTCTTTTCTTGCTCGCTCGTAATGGTGGAAAAATGAATTACACCGCTATTATTTAAAAAAAAAATACTTTATCGAAACACGACGCGATTTCAAAACGATAGGTGCAAACGCATGTTTCATAACACGCACGCTGCTTTTAGGTTCACATACTGGAACCGAACGCATACGCTGCTCGCATCCGTGCCCCTGCAATCTAACTGTGAATGTGTACGCATTTCTTCGAACACGTACGCTTTCGGTGAAACTTTTTTTCCCAGATTTCCTTCAGCGTACCCAACTTCTTTCTTTTTACCCACTTCACAATATAGACATTTCATGTAGACATTATAAAATAAATTCATGTACCACAAGGGAAAAATTCCAAAACAATGAAACCTTCTCCTTCCAGCATAGGTTAGGTGTTATGCTAGTACCACAATGGGGTTATGATGTGAATCTTTGATTCCCATTGGGTCATAAAATTCCGCCAATACCTTGATCACCATTTTTCATAAACAAGATCATAATTGAAGGAAATCGTAAATTTTACTATATTAAAACCACATTTAGTCAATTCATGTCATCATATAAATCACCTATCAATAACATTCAAATTCAATCTGAATATAAATTATAGGCATGTACTTTATATTTTTATCAACTAACAAACAACACGATTCATCTTGAAATAACTCATAATTTGAAACTATTCATATATGTATTTCATAAAGAGGAGGATAGACTAATTAAATCATTCACATAACATCCTTATAACCATTATCAAGATGAAACCTTGCATTCAATATAAATATCATGAATTGAGATAATTTTGTAAAATAAAAGGTCCAATGATTTATTAATAAATCGCAATATAAAATGTCTTATAGTGATGTCAAAAAATATTGTAGGAGTATCTAAAGAATAATGTAATAATAAATCATTAATTGATGGACCTCACATCCCCCCTAGGATTGGACTTCCTCCTAGAATTCCTTCTAGGGTGGAGCAAATAATCCATCATTTAGCCAAGGAAATATGATTCTCAATTTCAATAGAGGAATATTTTAATTGAGGAAAACCAACATAAAACATGGCTTAGTGTTTTATCCTACTATAGGTGTAAATAAGCATCACACTATTCCTAACCAAAATTACATCATTACATGTCTTGTGATACTAAGACAAGGTGTCCGAAACTTGATTTAGTATATGAAATAATACATGAATCACATAAAAGGGAAATACCATAGTAATACATACAAAATTTCCAATAATTTATGAGGCCATTATGTGAGACTTATTATGATGACCAAGACAATCTATAAATTTTATGTTGTTTTAATAAGTTCAAATAATGCTAGATTAGTGAATCATTTGATTCCTTGATGAATATTGTTAAATACAACATGGCATTTGGACTCATTTACCTAATAAATTAGGTAAATCTCTACCTTTTATTACCTTAGAACATTATGTTAAAAGGAAAGTGTGTAATGGACAAATTCATGTATATTTAGGTTTCGAAGGTATAGGAACCATTGCTTTGTAACCCACTATATGGTTGATGTTCTAATTTTAATGACCTAGTTTGAATGATTATTATGGCTATTATGCCTTATTAAATGGGAATTGGAAAAATCATTAGGAATGTATGCAAGCATTATGAGCTAAACAAATTTATGATTGAATGAATGATGTGTACCTAACTCAATCCAAATGATTTATGATTGAGAGAGTAATGAATAATGGAAAAAAATATAATTATTAGCAGTTTTTTTAATACACTAACAATACTAATGGTCTTATTATTATTAAATTTTAATATTAAGGTTCATGAAAATAATAATAATAATAGAGAGGAAGTTAGTATCGTGGGAAATAATGATGCACTAATTAGCACTAATAGCAATCAATGTTGAAATATTTGAAAAGTGGATAATCTCACTAAATTTTTGAGTGGTAATTATTGTTGGTATGAAGGTTATAAATATTATTTCTAATTATTTATTATGTTTTTGATTAGTGGAAAAAATAGGTTTTGAATGGACCCAAAACCCACACAAAGATGAACAAGCTGCCCAAAAGATAGAAATAGAATCAACCAGCAGCAAAACAAGGAAACAGCAAGCCAACAACCAGCCAAACAAGCTGCCCAGAAAAGAACCAAGACTCTACATGAATCTTGAACTTGTTGGTTTTGATGGGACCAACAACCCACTACCCAAATACCCTTAAACCCGCAGCCCGCACAAATATCTTCAATAACCACCAGGCAATAAGCCAACCAGCCATACCAGCAAACAGAAAATCTCTTGCACCAACCCCACACTCGAGAAGTTGAATCACATTCCACCTCAAAAGGAGTTGGCTCCCCTCTATAGAAGCAGACATCATGGAGAACCTTACCACCACTGCTATCAAACTGTAACCAAAAATAGCTCCACCTCCATAGGAGCGCACACCACCTCAAAAGGTACTGTAACAGCAACTACCAGCAACAAGGACAACCTCTCCTCCAAACCACAATCCCCACCTCTACCTCAAGAAGAGAGGGCTCCACCTCAAGAGGAGTAATCTTCACCTCAGAAGAAGACTCAGATTGAAGAGAAAAGAAGAGAGCCACCCAGCAAGTAGCAAGGAACACCATGACATCCATTAGCAAAACGAGACAGAGAGGCAGCACAAGAGCCACAAGACGAACACTGAAAACAGCAACATGGGCGAAGAAATAGGACATGAGAAGCAGCCCATCCATCCCAATAAAACCACCAACTTTTCCTTAGGGAAACCACTCTAGAGAGCTTTAATTCAATAATCCTGAGGTGTAAAACCAAGAAACCATCCCCAAGATCTACAAAATAACACATCATCAAGGGGAGACCTGTAAACATAGACTAGGAAAAAATAATGCCTCTCATAAAAATATTCACCGTGAGTATACCCAAGCAACACCAAATCACCACCCATTAACCAAAAAAAAGACCTGAGGAGAAGAGCAACCCTAAACCCACAAGTAAAGCAACAGGGCAAAAGATGAACCACTGAAGCACAACCCATCAAGCAAGCCAACACCGCCCATCTCAAAGGAAAACAAAGAGAATAAAAGGAGGGGAAGAACCACTCCAAAGGGTTCCCAAAGGAGATAAACCATAGTTTCAACACTTTAAGTGTCTGACACCCTAGAACAACTAGGGCATCCGTATAAAACCCCAAAGTTATTATGTTACCAATGATAAGGGAAATAGTAATGTTAGTAATTTTAGAATAAGTAGCAACTCCAATAGATATTTCCTTCTCATAGCCTTCCATTATACCAAAATACAAGAAGAAGAATGAAAAGAAGGATCCAAGCATAATGATAGATCAATTAGAAATAGAGGCCTTGATATCTAAGAATATGAAGATATACAGGTGGTGGAGGAGAAGGTGAAGATGATATTTCTTAAGATGGAATAATAAGAGGAGTGGTTGTGCTTATAGTTATGGGAGTTGTAGTGATTTTTGATAAATAAATATATCACGGTGATATAAATATGAAGGTAATGAAACCTTTATCGAGTTTTTTTTTTAAATTTAGGATAGTTCAAATGTTGTAGATAATTTTGTCACAACACCTCACATATTGGCTTCTACATCAAATATTGTGAATGGTGATCCTAGACCTGCACAAACACAAAGAACAAACATAATATTAGTGCAATATGAAAGTTA
Source organism: Sequoia sempervirens (assembly GCA_007258455.2). Classification (NCBI taxonomy): domain Eukaryota; kingdom Viridiplantae; phylum Streptophyta; class Pinopsida; order Cupressales; family Cupressaceae; genus Sequoia; species Sequoia sempervirens. The sequence continues at coordinate 15,603 of VDFB02225446.1, forward strand.
GAAACATCATTCCCCATAAGATTCATTTGAAAAGCAAAAAACAAGAAATAACATGAAGAACACAAATAAAAGCTATAAAATCCTATTCAATGAAAACAAACTTTCAATCCCATGGGGGAATTGGTGCTATTTTGATGTGGAAAACATACCTTTCTCAATTCCTTGGAAGCTTGATAATCAATGGTGAAGATTTGATGCTCCTTGATGAAATTTCTCCATAACCTAGCTATGGAATTATGAAAATGGATGAAAATGGATGAATGTCGCTCAAAACAATGAAGATGATAAATTTTCCTAAGTTGTGTCTAAACTTGTGTAGATTGTGGATGATTGTGGATCCAAAATAAATAAGAGAGCCTCTTATTTATAGAAGAGAATGATGGACGATGAAGGAAATGTAGTGCCCCTCCATTCTCACCGTAGATGTGCAGGAAGTTTGACTTTGGAACTTGAAGATGAAGATGTATTGACTTGTGTTCAAACTTTGTGGTTGCACTATGGGACATGCACTTCTGTTAGTGCTTTGGTGAGTATGGTGTATAATATCATATTATTATTATTATGCAAAGATTTACTTGGATAGTTAAATGATGCAGTAGTATGTTTGTTAGGATAAGTGGAAAGGGTGGCATCATACCATTGGATGTATGGGGGACATATGAGAATGAGATACGATTGCTAGAGTTTTTCCAAATGCTTTGGCTATTATGTACATGTGCTCTAAATTGTATGTTTGAGTGAATAGGTACTAGGCTACGTCTCCACCTGAATTAGCAGGTTTGAGCATGCCTCTAATCCCAATGGTGGTTGAGGAGATAACATCTAGGTCCAAGTTATACCCTAACCCTATCCATTGTCCCTAATTAGGGACAATTGATTCAGTGTGTGACCACCTTTTCGAGTTGTCAAGGGACAATGCCCAATCTCCTTTACCCTATG
>VDFB02225451.1:0-20289 GCA_007258455.2 Sequoia sempervirens
TAGATGGGCTAATGGTAAATCAAAGCTGAAGGGCAGCGTGTCTGTTTCGGCAATGCCTGGTGGTCTATTCCTGTTTAAGTTTACTGCTGAGGAGGACCTAGTTCTTGTCCTCTCGGGTACTTGGGCCTATGGTAAACATTTTCTTTCTTTGGCTAAATGGAAACCGGGTTTCGACCCCTCGGCGGATCTTACTCGTATGGCCCCTATTTGGGTTCGCTTGCCTGGCCTGCCGTTGGAATTTTGGGATGAAAGGATTTTTCGATGGATCGGGAACTCCTTTGGTAGCTTTGTGGCAGCGGACGCGGTCACTCAAGAGAAATCCAGGTTGGTGTTTGCTCGATTTTGTGTTAATGTCTCCATTAACAAAGCTCTCGCCAACTTTATCACTCTCAAATCTAAATGGGGAAAGTGGACTCAAGCTATTGTTTATGAGAATGCCACCTTGTTCTACCAGAAGTGTGGTAAACAGGGTCATGTTATTTATGATTGCAAGAAGGTTGTTACAAAGGATGCTCCATTGAAAGAGAAAAATCCTTCCTGTCCTCCGGTGCTTCAGGATAAAGTCCCAAGCACTAGTGGGGTTGGTGAAACCTTGAAATAGAGTGATTTAGAAGACTACCCCTTTACTGATGGGTTGAATGAACTGTTGAAATCCCCTGTCTCTAGGGACAAGATTGAAACTAATTCAAAGTCTTTAAGCAATTCCAAAGGGCTGGAGGAGGGTGAAGTTTCCCCTCTAATGGATGTGGACCTGGTGTCAGGTTCCCTTGTTCATAAGGAGGAAAGATCTGGGTGTTCTCCTTTGTCCGCTGTGTGTCTAGACTTTGGCAATAAGAAGTTGGATGTTGGCGGTGCTGACAATCCTAGATGTGAGACCTTGGTTGACGTTTCAACCTCTTCTTAGTGTTTGGAGGGAGCCAAGTTGACTACCCCCTCTTAGTTAGTGTATACTAACTCATGCATTCCCTCTTCTCAACTGGCTTCTGTGGAAGTTACTAAGTCTATTATTCTCTCCCCGAACTCTAAATCCTATTCTTTGATAGCCCATTCGAAGGGTGATAACTTGGAGGACTGGTAGAACTCAAAAAGGAAAACGAGGAACAAGAAGGTGGATGTTGGAACTGAAAGTAGAGTTGGAAGACCTTCGGAAAGGTTGTCTAGGCACAAAGCCACGGCTAGGGACATTGCCAGCGGCAGGCAATCTACCCTTGATTCAGCTCACAAGAGTAAGAAATGAAGTTCCTTTCATGGAACATGAGAGGAATAAACAGTCCTCTAAAGCAATGTGCCTTAAGGCAATATATTATTGATATGAAGATTGATATTCTTTTGCTCCAGGAAGTCAAAATGACTCACTAGACATTTTCCTCTGCTGTTAATAAAATTTGGCTGGGATCTGCCTTCTATTATAGTGAGGCGGATGGTGCTTCGGGAGGTATTGCCACCTTATGGAATCCTTATAAAATTTTGGGCGAGGCTTTTTCTTTTTCTCAGAACTACCTTGCTGTGACCCTTAAAGTTGATGATCTCACTTGGCACTTGTTTAATATCTATGCGCCTAATTCTAGAGGTGGAAGAAAAAATATGTGGGAGGAAGTGTCTTCTTTAATGCTGATCAACAAAAATGAGTTGTTTATGGTGGCTGGGGACTTTAACTCCCCCCTTTTTCCTTTGGAGAAGCTGGGTGGCTTAATGGACTATAGTGATAGTATGAATGACTTGGCTGAATTCATTAACAATTTTGGGTTGTTTGACTTGGAATTAAAGGGCAATCCTTTCACGTGGTCGAATAATAGAAAAGGAAATCACCTTATTCAGGTTCGGTTGGATAGGGTCCTTGTCTTGGCCAGTTGGGACCTTGGATGCAATGCCTCTCTTGTCTCCCTCCCTAGGACTGTCTCTGATCATAGCCCAATCCTCCTTCAGTGGTTGAACAAGCCGTTTTTGGGGCCACACCCTTTCAGATTTGAGATTATGTGGATGTCCCGCCAAGATTTCAAAAAACACATTGAGACTTGGTTTAGCACCCTGTTCAAGGATCAACAATGTATAGAATATCCCAAAAACTGGACCTTATTAGAAAAAAAGTTAAAGGTTGGTCCAAGGCGACTTTTGGTGTCTTCTTCAAGACTAAAAAGATGGTCAAGGATAAGCTAGAGGAGATTCAAAGGATTATGGCCTCGAGCCATTCTCTACAACCTTTACATGTCGAGGAGGAAAATTGGAGGAAAAAGTGGAAGGATATGTTAAATAATGAATAAATATACTGGAAGCAAAGATCTAGGATCCAATGGCTAAAGGAGGGCGACATGAACTCTTCCTTTTTTCAGAGGACAACCAACAGACATAAGAAGAGGAATACCATTAAGTGTTTGCTGAATGATGATAATCAGGAAGTCAAGGAGGCTGAAAATATTGGGGAGGTTGTTGAATGGTATTTTAGATAGATTTACTTAGATGTTGGCTACTCCCCTTCTGCCGAGCTTCAGGAGAGGCTTTTGGGGCACCTCCCACAGGGTATTAGTGAGCATGACAATTTTCAAATTTGTGCCCCAGTGACTGAGGAGGAGGTTCAGACTGCTGTTTTTGCTATGGGAGCCTATAAAGCTATGGGACATGATGGTTTCCCCCCGGCTTTCTTTCAAGAGTATTGGGACATTGTCAGCTACGATGTTACCATGGCTGTTAAAGATTTCTTCAGGATTCGTAAATTGTTAAAGAAATTGAACAATACCTTTATTGTACTAGTCCCCAAAGTGCAAGATCCTAAGCACATGACTGACTTTAGACCTATAAGTCTATGCAATTCTGTGTACAAGATTTTTTCCAAAGTCCTTGTCAACCGGTTGAAGCCTTTATTAGACAAAATCATCAGTAGATGTCAGAATGGTTTTGTGCCAGGAAGACAAATCCTGGATGCTGCTATTATGACCCATGAAATAATTCATTCTATGGAGAAAAGCAAGAACCAAGGTATGGCTTTCAAGCTTGACATTTCTAAAGCCTATGATAGGGTTAGATGGATGTTTTTATATTTAGTACTTGCTAAGTTTGGTTTTAGTGATAGAGTGATTGGCATCATTAGAGAGTGTGTGGAATCTGTCCAATTTTCTGTGCTGGTCAATGGGATTCCTTGGGGGTTCTTTAAGGCGGGAAAAGGACTTAGACAAGGGGACCCCCTTTCTCCCTACCTATTCATCATGGTGGTTGAGGTTCTGGGTAGGAACTTTCTATCCTTGCTCAACTCAGGGAAGATTCAGGGAATCAGAGCTGCCTCCACCCTCCCCTCCTCCATTCTCCAGCAGTTTGTTGATGATACGTTTCTTTTTGGAAAGTCCTCAATGATTGAAGCTAGAGAATGGAAGTGCCTCCTTCAGGATTATGCTAGTGCCTCTGGTCAATGCATAAATTATAACAAAAGTAGTGTCTATTTCTTCAACACTAAGGCTGATCTCCAAGCTAAGATCTTATCCATCCTAGGTTGTCTTAGTGCTTCTCTTCCTGGAACCTACCTGGGTCTGCCGCTAATTGTTAAGGAAGTGTCACACAACTTTTGGAATAGTATTTTGGAGAGATTGCAAAAGAAGCTTGCTGGTTGGAAGGGTCAACTTCTTAGTAATGCTAGTAAACTCCAACTTCTTATTAATGCTAGTAAACTCCAACTTCTTAAGGCCTCCCTTCATGGAATTCCGATCTACTTCCCCTCTCTCTTTAGGATTTCAGGCTCCATGGTAGAAAAGCTGGAAAGAATTCAAAGATCCTTTCTCTAGACGGGAGTGGAGGAGAAGAAAAGGCTTGCCCTTGTGAATTGGGACACTGTCTATCATCCCAAGTGTCAAGGGGGCCTGGGGATTAGGAAGATCACTAATCTAAATAAAGATCTTATTGCCAAGATTGGCTAGAATTTGGTGCAGGAGAAGGCTGAATGGTGTAGAATAATGAAGACTAAATATCTAAATCAGGGACATTTTTTTAGAGCCTAGGACCTGGTTGGTCTCGCTTCTGGCTCTAAAATTTGGAACAACATTCTTAAGTGCAGATCCCTTTTGAAGAAAGGGGTCAGATGGCAAATTGGAAATGGGAGATCAATTAGATTCTGGGAGGACTGTTGGATTGGGGGTAGACCCCTTGCTGACAGTCATTTTAATATACTGAGGGAGCGCGCTAAAGATCTTATTGGTACTTACATTGCTGATTATACTTCACCCAGAGCTAAATGGAGAATTTTGAATTTGATTTTCTTACACTGGCCAGACCTTCTTCCTAAGGTTACGAAGCTCTAGGAGCTTCTAAATATGGTTAGACTTCCTTTATTTCCCGAGGACATGATATTCTAGATAAAGAGCCACTCAGGGGAGTTCACTATTAAGTCTGCTTACCAATTGCTTCTTAAGTTTGATGGTGATGAGCATTGTTGGAAGAAGGTGTGGATTCATCATCTTATTCCTAAAATAAATTTCTTTTGGTGGACTTCCATTCATGGTAAAATTTTAACCATTGATAACCTTGTTAAGAGGAGATTTCAATTCCCTGATTGGTGTACTCTTTGCAGAAGGGAAGAAGAAACTATTTCTCATCTCTTTATTCACTGCTAGTTTTCTTCCCAAGTCTGGCAAAATGTTTTACAAAGGTTGAACATTTCTTGGGTCTTTGATAGAGATATTCACCAATTTATTTTAAATTGGAAATGCCCCTCCAAACATCCGTTAATTTGACTGCTTTGGCAACTTATTCCACCTCACATTTGTTGGTGTCTGTGGAAAGAAAGGAATAACACGATTTTCAGAGAGACAGAGAAAAATGTTGATGGTTTGTTGATAATCCTTAATAAGCTCCTCCTGGATAACATTTCGACCTGTAAATGGAAGACGCCTAGTAATCCTCCGACTGCTTGGGATGGAAGAATAGCTACTGTTTGGAAATTTCCTAGTGAGTTCCAAAGATTTGATAATTCCAAAATGATCCTTAGGAAAAATACTAAATGGAGAACCCCTAAACCGCCCTGGGTTAAGCTAAATTTTGATGGGGCGGCTAGGGGAGGTATGGAAACTAGAGGTGGTATCATCAGGGATCATGTCAGTGGCCTGGTGGCTGCCTATGTTGGGAAACTGAAAGATCACACTAGCAATCAGGCTGAAGGTATGGCCCATTTATGGGGTCTTAGAATTGCACTATCACTCGACGTCAAGACCATGGAAATTGAAGGCAAATCGATGCTAATAGTGGAAGCCACTAAAGGCAAGATGATTGTGGGTTGGTCTTTAAAAGGTATTATGGAGGACATTTGCTCCCTCCTAATTGGTCTCTAGGACTTTACTATCCAACATGTCTATAGGGAGGGGAATGTGACTATTGATAGCTTGGCGGTGGTGGGTCTGGAGATTGAAGGGCTACAGTGTTGGCGAAAAGTGTATTTTTTGCCCCCCTCGGCTCTGGCTTGTTTTAGGGAAGATCTAAACAATTTAAATGGTGAGCCCTAGATGGTGTTTTCTAATTTTAGTCGGACTCCTACTAACTTTGGTTAGTATTTTTGGCGGGAGCATGGTTTTCAATAATTGGAGGTTATGTGAGGTGATGGATATCATGCGATCGTCCTCTGGCAGGTACGACCACTTTTGGGCTGATGGTAAGGTGAGTCTTTCTATCCCTAGTGGCCGGCGGTGTCATCATTTTTTGAACCTCCTAAATGGTCGTGCTGAGCCTCATAAGTTAGTAAATTTTATTAGATTTTTTGAGCTGGCCAAGTATTACGCCGATATCATGCCCTTACGTGCTTGGGGCGATTCACACGAGGGAGCTGCTACCTTTGCGTGGGATGTGAGTTGTGGCATTTATCACCGTCTTTTTCAAATTTTCTTGTCACTTCTCACCGACCTTTTCTCTGTCGACATTTCTAGAATTGGTTTCCATCACTTTTGCCATGGTTATCTCTTTATTGTTCTGGTGGTCTGCAACTTTTGTGTGGGCTCTATGGGTGGGGACAAAGTGCGCGTGGAGCCAGAAAAATGTGACGAGTGGAAAGTGGATGCCACTGTTTGGCACATTTGCAAGGAGGGCAGCATTGCCTAGTATATGGAGAACATGATTGGGCATGATGAGGGTCTGTCAATTAAGTTTGTCACCTCTTGGAATGATGGTAGGGTTACCATCGGCGACATTTATTTTGAAGTTTCTGAGGAGGTTATTGCTAGAGCCATGTGACTTCCAAATAGTGGTTGCACCTGGAAGAAAACCACAAAAGTGCTAGACCAGATTAGTCTTAACCAGTTCTTTCGGGGTGAGGAGAAACCCATCAAGCTGTAGGGTGGCTATGACTGGGAGGTGCTTTTAGAATTGCGAGACATAATTTGTATGGTTATCATGAAGTAATTCACGCTGGAAGGAAGGTATGGGGTTTATTACTATTACCATTTTCACTTCCTCAACCACCTTAGGAATAACTAGTATATTTCCATTTCGTTTTTCCTTTTCCATTCTCTGGATAGCACTGTTGCTGAGTTTAATGAAGCCTCATTTTCTAGAAAGAATTACACCATCCTGCACCAAGGCCTTATGTCTAGGCTTTACCATTTCCATATGGCCCTTTGCCCTGCTCGGCCTATCACTGTGCAAGAAGTCCCTTGCCCGACTGCTCTTGACGAAACCCTAGCTTCCTCTACTCCCCCTTCTGCTAGCATTCTAGATGTGCTGGTCTCAAGCAAGAAAAAATGTTTAAAAAATCCCGCTTTGAAAGCCCTTCCCAATGGTTTGTCCCCTGTGATGGTTTCAGGGGAAAAGGGTAAGGATAAAAAATGTGTTGCTCCTACCCCGAGACCGAAGGCCAAAGCTTCTAAGAAAACAGAATTCTGCCTCCACCAAATTGATTCCAATATCAAAATCACTGAAGAAGCTAATACCCCCCGCAGATCCAATAGATTGGTCTTTAAGCAGGATAAAGTGGGAAGTCTCAAGGAGGCTTCATATTCGGAAAATGGTAATGGGAGTGACAACAAAGATCTTGAGGAATAGGTGGCAGGAGGGGAGGACCAGTCTGTCTCGGCGAGTAGTGCCTCCCATGTGTCTGAAAGTTTGAAGAAGGGCTCTGCCATTAAACCCCGGGCCTCTAATACGGTTGAGGGAAATGCCCCCTTGAAAGAAGATTATAATAAAAAGAAACATGTGGGGGACGAAATGGACATGCTGAAAGGGAGAATTGAGGGATTGGAAAAAAAGGTTCAGGAAGTGTCACACTTTTCCCTGAAGGTCATGCACAGGTTGGCTACTAGTCTTTATCTGTTGCAGAAGGACAAGTCTGTGGACGATGGTGAGGATGACGCTAGCTTTAAGGAACTGCTCAAGTTCCTCACAACGGATTGGGTGACTGCTATTAAGGACAAACCATGCATGGAAGAAAAGAATTAGGCTTTTGGTTCTTTAAGTTTTTTAATAGCTTATCTATGATTGTTATGTATATGTTATTTTATGACTGGTTTGACCCCTGGGGGTCTATGGACTCGACTGCTCAGTATCATGCTTGCATGATGGACTCTTTTTATTATCATGTCTTTAGTGTTGTTTTGTAGTTTTTGATGTTTTGTTGGGGGTGATGGCTTGGTTTACTCTGTTGTCACTGTGTTGTTAATGTTTTTGCTCTGGATTGCCTTGGTTGCCTTGTTGTGATGGGACAACACCCTTGTTTTCCCTTCTTTTATATCAAAAACATTGTTGTAGGTCATTTAAATGTATGTGTGATAGATGGCAGACATAATAAAATGAACTCAATTTATATATTGCTTTGTGAGTAAGGAATAAAGGTGATTTAATTAGAGCTTTTTTTGAAATGATTTTATTTAAATTGTTTTTAGAAGGGGGAAAAATAAAATTAAGGTTGATGCCAGTGAATAAAAATTTAAAAGAAAATGATAATTAGCTACAAAATAATTAATAATAAAAAATCTATTTGTTATTAAAGCAAAAAATTAAGCAGATCCTTATAGGAGAAAAGAAAAATCAAAGTTAAAAAGTGAAGAGGTGTCCACCATGCGATGGAAAAAGTAGATTGAGATTATGCTTTTTGGTTTTTCCCTGGATATTCTTGAAATCTTCTTGTTATTTTTCTTTTATATATGTAATTTAAGGAAGAAAAAGGGTATTTTTCACTAGTGAAGATTTTTCATTTTGACTTTCAAGTATTTCAAGCAATAAATTTGTAATCATTTGAACTCTATAATAATAATGTTGCAACAATGTGTTTGATGTCTTGTATTTCTTGTTAAATTATTTTAGAAAATAATAAAAAAATATGTTGTTGTTTTGATTGTGATTTGATCTATTCTATCAATGGAATTTAATTCTTCTCTTTTATCTATCATTTGCAACCTTAATTCATGAAGCAGGATCAATTAACCTCTTTCAAACTAATGATTGTATGGACTTCACCTTTCATTATTACATTTGTGTTCATTTTTATTTCCTACAGCTATAAAAATTGTGTAAATAAGTCATGTGCGGATAAGGGTTTTAGGTTTGGTGTTTCACCTTTTTTCCTAGTGATTTGTTTTGTTTTTCTTCTTCTCTTTCTATGCAAGAGTTTGAAGTAATTTCCTTGAATATTTGAAAGAGATGGTTAAATCCATAGCTTATCATTACCAGAGCTATGTTCCATATTTATTGAGATTTGCATGTTGATGCAATTCTGAGACAAGTGTAAATTTGAACATAATAAACATAAAGGTCCTTGGAACATTGAATGCAATTTATTTAAACATTCCTGGAATTTTTTGATAATAATACCATTTGAAAAATTTATTCATTCCTATTAATATAGTAGACTTCTTCTTGACAAAAAAAAAAAAAAACTTCTTCAATAATCATGTAGTTTTTATTGGCTCTACTTTCATCATCAATCAAGGAAGTAATAATAGTTTTCAAACTTAGATTTATTTTATTTAATATAAGTATAACACCATCAAAACTTGAAGAAATACTAATCAATAGAATTAATTTAGCATTATCATCTTCAATCCTTAAAACCAACACCAACAAATTCGATTTAGAGAAAAGATTATGAGGATAGTTAATATGTTTGAAAAACACTTTCATCTTCTTTCGTCTTTGGTTTGAAGGAGGTTTTTACGGTTGAAATCTTGGGCCAGGCTTGAAATTAAATAATGCCTTAAGAACATCTTCATTTTTTGAGTTCTTTGTAGATCAATGTGATACAAATTATGTATTTTATAATTCAAGACTAGTAGACATTTTGTTTGCAATCCTTTGTTGTCCATTTTGGTTTCACTTCAATCTTATAACCTTTTTGATTTTAACCACAATACCTCAATATCATATACATCACTTTTTAATTAATACCTACTACACCTTTGTTTTATCATGTATGAAAATATTTCCCCATCCCGAACTTAATAATAACATATAATTTTTTTTTATTTAAAATTTTAAATGAAATATACAACTTCTTTTGTTTTTCAAACAATAAAAACATATTTTTGGAATATTTTAAATCTAAATACTTACTACAGTGGACTTTCAAAATGAACTCAAATTTGAGACCTTAATGTGCTTTTCTATCAAATCATTAGTTACAATGAAAATAAATAAAATAAAATAACAAATAATTAGGCAATACATTAATGAGGAGACCCTCCACATTCCTTGCTATTTTCTATGCTAAAAAATTTCTTCCTTATGGCATCATATTTTGGTAGTGGCACTCTAGCTTATAAGTTTTCATAAAGTAATCCCCCAAAAACCATAAAAAAACTAGTTCAACTCTATGTAATCACATTAAGAGGTAGTGGTGGGCTTTAATTTGTTCTTGCACCTATAACTCTCATGAAATAGAAAAAAATAAGGATATCTTGTTAGACAAAAAGCTACATGTTGAAGTGGCTATTACACACACAACAACATGCAGATAAATCTTTGCCACTTGAATAAAGGAACCTATCTATCTTGAAAGAATCACTAGGACTTCCTGGTTAAGGGTGATCTTAGTTATCCCAAGGCTTGGGAATGTCAAGTCTTGATGCACTAGGTTCACTTAGGGATCATTATGCAATTATTTTTAATCATGACGGGGTTTGCCAATTTAAACCTTTTAACTTTCAAACATTCAAATAATATGAAGATTTAGCATTTAATATGACATGTATTACATTTCACTTCCAAGATTCCAACTCATGCATAAAGAAAACTACTTAAAAGATCCTATTTAAAATGAGAAAAGCCTAAGAAATTAATTGCTCCCAACTATTATCCATGTATTCACAGAGAAACAACTAAACCAAAGCATAAACTATTATGTACTTCACCATATTGCTTCATAGCTACATACGAAATAGTGCAAATATTTTGAATAAAAGAATCGTTCACCACTGAAGCAACATCAAAATACACCCAAATCCAATGCAACAAATTGACACTTTTAATAGGAGCAAACAACATATAGTTATGCAATATTTATGATTGAAAAATAACTTTCAAATTGCTTTGATATTAGAAAAATCTACTATGAATACAAGTTTTTAAACTGATATTGAACCAAAAAAAAAATGACTTAAACATAAAATTGATGATGTTCCAACTTTGAGTCTAATTAATTCAACAATTTTTTATCCTCCAAATCAGATAACACTATGCCTTTTGTAGAGATACAAGGCAACAATTGATCAAAAGAGGTACATGGCTAACAAAAATAAGCCAATCATGGGGAAACAACACATGGCATAAGGGAGGGCTCAGCTTGCATGTAATAGATATTTTCAGGTCTTTGAATAGCTAGTCAAATTTCTTTTGACTTCCTTCGTTGCAGTTCAAATGCCTAAAATTTGTAGAGTAAATACCTATCAGACTCCTTCAAAATGTGGGAAAAGTAGCTGACACTTCCCTTCAAAAATTCCCTCTTTTAAAAGATGAGACTCGCCATCAGAGAAATATCTGCTGGTGGATGTCAAAGAAGAAAAACTCACCATTGTACCAGCCTTTCAAAACTCGGGTCTTCCATCTCCCCCAATTGCCCATTATTTTCCTTCGGATATTATTTCTTTCATAGGCTGGTTTCGAGTTCACACCTACCACTTTTTATGTCACAAGTTTAGTCTTTCATCACTTCCCGTGAGGATTGATTTGTGGAGTGCTCTCATTCCCTTATACCACCTGCCATCTCTTAAGACCTACGTCAACCTATAAAGCCACTTTCAAATGAAACACTAAGCATTTAATTTTCTTACCAGAGAAAACATTATTAAAATTGATGTTTGCATGTTCTTAGTCCTTTCAAAGGTACACTTGTGATCAAAATAATTCCCTTTTCAAGTTTTCAAGTTTTCACGAGATTTAGAGAATTCTGAGACTAATGAAAAGAATACTAGGTGCTGCCTTTTTTATGAGGTTTTTGAACACTTGCTTACCTGACTACATGACTATTGGACTACTACCAAAAAAAAGCACCTAAACCTGGTTTACCCGACCTGACACCAACCTACCCCTTTGATCTTTTTTTCTTCTTGCAACAATTTGTGATCTTTGTGCTACTTCCTCAAGCTATTACCCATTCACTTTGCCAAGAGTTTATTTATTAAAATTTGGGTTCTCGAGGCTTGGTAACTTAGGTTGTGTTGTGTAACCACACAAAAACTAACAACCAACAAAATAAAAGTTAAAATAATAGGAATCCAAATAACTTTTCAAATTAAAACTTATAATTTTTTTTTTAGAATAACTCATCAAGTCTATTCAATTATCAGTATAAAAATTATAAAATTCACTAAAGATTACTAGTGTGTGCTTTGATCAATTTACCACCCTTGAAGATTAACAAAGAGGATGAAGCCATTTATATCAAGCTACATGATTTGGTTTGTTCTTCTAAGCTAGCCTTGGATATTTCCTTGTTTCCAGTCAAGTGTCCATAGCCTCAATAAGGTTATCTCTATGATTCCCTCCATATATAGCTCTAATACCAATAAGGTGTTAATAGCCCTAGTAGAGATATTTGGGTCACCTAAAGAGTTGATTTCCTTTTGGATATTCAATTTTCTTTCATTTTCTTTTGATATTTCTTTGTAAGCTCTTTACCGCAACTTGTGGGTGTTGAAGCCTACTATTAGGTTAGGAATCATAGTGGTAGCAAAGGAAACTAGGTTTATATTTTTCAATTGAAATAAATATCCATTGTCTCCTCCAATAATTCCCAAATATTCATTTAAAATCTGAAATATGTAACAATCTTAATGAAATTGCATAAGAATTATACTAGCCTTCAAAGTATACATGATGAACCGTTCTAGAAAACAAACATAAATTGAAATTTACTATATGATTGGACTCTCATTATTTTAAAATTGAAATTTTTTAGCCATGACCTTATCAAATATTTACCCCCTCTCGAAGATTAAAATCAACTTGCCTATGAAGATCTTGGATCACAAATTGGCAACTAATCCTAAATTATTACACTGTCAAAACACTATGATTTCTCAACCTCATGCACAAGCTAATACCCGTCCTAAAAAATTTCTTAATTATTACCATGGATTTTACTTAATTCACATGCACAATCATATCCTTCCTAAAATTATGTAACCTATGTGACATTAACCATACATGCCACTCCATTTGTTCTAGAATACACCCATTGTACACACCTAGACAATTATCACCTGATCTTGGCTAAGGGACTTACATGATGATGGTGCAATTATTGGGATGCAAATTAATTTCTAAATGCACTCTCCACACTTAATTCCGCATAGAATCAATCAAAACTTAAGTTGATTTAACGTTTTTCTTTGGAAATAAAAATTGAGCCAACCTAGAGTGCATTTTTAGATTTTATGCAGTCTTCCATTAAATACAAAGGTACTATGTTTCCCCTTGTGTATGCTCTATAAATTTGAACAAATTTTTTTCCAACTTATCAATTTTAGTCTAATGGACACTCTCATTTTTTAACTAGTTTGAGGAGGAAATCTACCTTTCTTGGCAAGATCACTAGCTAGTGGCTTCAAAAAGTGTTCTTCATTAGAACTCAAATGACTCGAGTGGATCTAAGAATGGCACTTGGAGATGATTTCATGGATCATAGAGAGCATTACTAAGTAAACTCATAACTTTCCTTGTGCTTCGCCACTTCATTGCTAGATATCAAATTGTCTAGGGAAGAATTGCATGTATTCGTAACCATGGTGGTAATTCATGATTTCATAAGTAATCTTGATTACACCTTAGTTGTCATGCAACCTGGAATAGGGATCCCTACTGCAAGGGACATCCCTCACTTTCTCACTGACGGAGTTGTTGTGCTCCTACTCCCCCTATTTGGTAACCTTCACACTATCTACCTTTATGAACATCATCAAAACGCTCACTTATGCTACTTTCTTTTAATGGACGAGGCTCGACAAATTGACTAACTATGTGTTGTGCTAGGTTTTGAGTCACTATTTTGTAGAAATATTAATGCTCTTGAAGAAATATTATATTTTCAATTATGTATACAATAAATACTATTTTCCAACATTTAATCTTATCTTTATTCTTCTATGATGGTGCATTTGTTTGAAACTTTGAGTTATGTTGTTTATGTGTTTGATGATTATGTAAGCATGTGACTATGTTCTCTAAATTTTGAGGAATTTAGACCTAAGTGAAGTAGAGACCAATTTTATGAACTAGACCTAAGCCCTAATATTTATAGACCTACTAGTTAAAATTAACACTAAGCTAACATTAACCCTAATGCTAATTAAACTACAACTAAGGATTTAAAATATCATATTGTTGATCATGAAAAAGTGGGATTTAATTTTGCAAACAAGATGTTCTATACTTTTTGTTTAGATTTTAGCTATTTTATCTTTAAACTCAGATATATGTTTTGTGGTGAACATATTATAAATTTGCATCACTTTATTTTTCATAATGAATGTATGGAATTGAATGCATATTTTCCAATTATTTCCATAATATGGATAGAGACCACCTGAATCACTGCTAGTGTTGAGTGATGTCTCATGTGACCAAATTTTGAACTTCTATATGATCCTTTATTATGGATTTTGGCAATGTGATAGGCCATGTGAATATGATCATTTGCTATCGAGAAATCCTTCTTTACTCCCAACAATTGTTTTGATATTTTGTTTTTTCCCTTCTTGTCATTAGACCAAATGCCAATCAATATGTCATCAAAGGTAATTTATTCATTATTTGGATTTTGCAAATTGTTGGAGTAATTAGGATAATTACTTGATAATTAATTAATTATTAATTCCCTTATTACTTTAGTTCACTTAAGCTAATCTTAAAGTAGTGTTTTTTTATTATTTAGTTTGCTTTCTTATTATTATATTGGACTAAATTTAGGAAAAGATGTCTCATTGCATGAGATTAGAACACTTGTCACTATCTTGTCAAATCCTCATCTAGGGTTTTCTTGTGCAATTCTTTTATAAGCTTGCACATTCATTGTAATCATGAATCCATATATAATCACATGTATACATTCAATACAAATGTTTATCAAATGTTGTTATGGATTCAATATTTTCTCTCTTCATTGCATAGAAAATTATTTGCTTTGATCTCTTAGATATAATAGGAGTTTTGGTTGCAGGGATTTCTAGGAGTTGTGGGGTTCACTATCATTTCCATCATGGTATCAAAGCTTTAGATTTTGTAGCTTCCTATCCAAATTTTAAGGGATCCGACCTTGAGGTAAAAATTGGCTCATGTTAGGGCAAAATGGGCATCACAGTTGCATCTAGAATGACTAAAAACATAAAGAACGCCTATTGAAATGCTCAAATCTAAGCAGTTGCAAAATAAAAATAGAGACCTTCTACGGATATAGACAAATTTGTACCATCGTACAAATCCATATGACATTACAGCCTCGATCTACATGCCCTTGTAAAAAAAGAAATTTGCAAGTACATAATTTTTATTCTAGTTTTATTTTATTCTTTCCAAGGTTTTTATAAAAAATAAAAATAAAAGGCACAGCGTTTCAAAATCTACACAAGTTTAAAATACACTATGCAGGTGGTACTAGAGGGTGGGGTTGATGGGGCCCACAAGCCCACCGGTGACATAAAGGCCCTCGGCCTTAAAAATTTAGTGGCAAAAAAAAATCTCTAACAGGAACAAAAAATTCAAACAATGACAACCATAATCAAATCTGGTGGTCCCTTTCGATACAAGTGTGAGAATATTTGCCGTCAACATTAAAGAATTTCACAAAATCGTGGCTGACATATTTTAGCAAAATATTCCCGCTCTTCAAGCATATTCCATCAACAGTACAATTTTTGACAATTGCAAACATTTTTTCTGAGGGGTGTTTTTTCCGGAATGTTTGTCAAGTCATCAAATTTAATGCGATTGATGCTAACATTAGTGTGAAGTCGAGAGCGTTGACCCTCTTTGCCCCCTTCTAGCCTTGATTTTCTCCTAAAGGATCAATTTTTTTCTTTGGCATAACTTGGATATCCCCGATGTTGAAATCCCGGGGAAAGCGAGATATCGCCCGGAAAGATGATTTTGAGTGCTTTTAGTGGTGTAGAGTGGCATTATCAAATTTTGTTATTGGTTCCTATTATTCTCAGTCAAAGTCAGATCTTTATTTTACGCTTTCGAGCTCATAAATTTTTGCCTGTATCTTCAATTTTTGCTATCCAAGTGGCGTTGGAAAGGTATTTCAAAGCTCTTCAAAACTATTCATGCGCTTTTTCTAGAATCTTCCCCAGGTACATTTTATTTAATATTTTGTGTTTTCACACTTTGCTTAGTACTTGGATGTCTTGGCACTTGGAAATGATTTGTTTTGTGTAGGATGGCATCATGTGATCTGTTTTGCTCGATTACTAAAAGTTATTAGTATTTGATTTTCATTTGAGAGAGTACCATGGGTATTTATATTCATCCTTCTATGATCAACTTGGATAAGGATAACTATGAGTCTTGGTGAAATGGCATCCTGAAACATCTTAGGTGGCTTGATATTTTTCCTTATTTATATGACCTCATACCTACACTAGATACACCTTGGAGTTTATCAACATGAGGCATCATCAGATATCATATTGTAGGGGTTATATGTTCTAGTGTTGGTCTTGACACTATGTGTGTTGTATTAGACATTGAACGACCCCACATACTTTGGACATGACTTTGGGAGATCCGTGGAGACTCTCATATCTCTCCATACCTAGAGGATCATGTTGTAGATTGTATCATCCCTCTTGTAGATGCAAATTTCATACCCTTTGATGACAATACTTTAGAGGAGCTTGAGTATATCACATGTACTCTTGCATGTTTTTATGGTTCAAAGACTTGTCTTCATGTTCCCACTCTTTAGATCAAGACTACATCATCATCTTTTGTTGTTCTTGATTAGTTTGACATCGCCACATCTTTGGCCCCTATTGGTTCAGTGTAGCAAGACATCCATCTTCTTCTAGACACAACTACTTGGGATTCATATCTTGTAGACATATCATTCTTGTTTGTAGAGCCCTATATTGTAGATTTGGAGGATTATTTTGAGGATATTCATCTCCACTTTGTTGACAACCACATCAACACTATTGTCCCACCATCTTCATTACCTTTACAACATATTCTATATCAGTATTCATAGGATCTTGGATCAACATCATCACTTTCCGACATTTGGATATGTGAGTAGTTTTCAGAGGCACCGCGATCATTTGGATTAGCTTCTCCTGCAATCACCCGGTGGACCTATTTCTTCTGAGGGGAGAAATGTTGTTTTATAGGCAATGGATTATATTCTATCTTCAGGTGTCCATCATTGGTCCAAGAGCTACTTCTTTATGGGGGATTCATATCCTCATTTTATCTCTCCTATTGGGGGGACATCTATTGTACTTGCATGATAGAAGTAGTCCTTGGGGGTTCACATTGAGTCCTCCTTCTATCCTTCTTTCATAGTTAGTGTATTCATTTACTTTTTCTCTCTTTTGGAGAGGAGTTTTTCCCATGTGGTTTTCTCCTTTTCTCTAGTTATGATGGATTTTTATTTTTTGTATATGGGTACCTCATCAGTCCTTTTTGTTAGGACCCATCCATGCATCCATCATTGCATTCTACATTAGGGTTTTATAGCTTCTCCCTAAGTTGATCTTAAGGGGCAGTGTTGGAGTAATTAGGATAATCTGTTGATAATTAATTAATCATTAATTTATTATTAAGTCCCTTATTATTTTAGTTCACTTAAGCTAAAAAATTTAGGAGTGCTTTATTATTATTTAGTTTGCTTTCTTATTATTGGATTGGACTAAATTTAGGAAAATTTGTCTCATTGGATGAGATTAGAACACTTGTCACTATTTTTTCAAATCATCATCTAGGGTTTGCTTGTGCAATGCTTTTATAAGCTTGCACATTCATCGTAATCATGAATCAATATACAATTCACATGTATTCACTCAATATAGAAGGCATATCAGATGTTTTTGTGGATTCAATATTTTCTCTCTTGGTTGCATAGAAAATCAGTTGCTTTGATCTCTTAGATGTGACAGGCATTTTGGTTGTAGGATTTCTAGGAGATGTGGGGATCACTATCAACTCCAACACAAATTAAGAGTGAAATTATCAGAATAGGGGATAAGAACACTAAATATCTCCACAACAACACTAAGGACTGAAAAGAAATTAATAGAATTATAAATTTATGAGGCATTGATGGGTCAAGCATTAAGGCCCCAAAAGGCATTGCTAGGCAAGTAGCCACTTCAAAAATCTACAAAACAATATGAAAGGGTCAAATCTCGCATGATCATAAAATCAACTCTTGAGGGTTATTGCTCGGTTGGTTAGTGAAGGATAGAATAAGTTGTTTCTAAGTAAATTTATTTTAGAATAAATCAAGGTTGTGGTGCTCCAGCTACATCCAAATAAAGCACTGGGTATGAATGGCTTTATTGCGCGTTTCTTTCAAAACTGTTGGAGTATAGTGGGTCGTGATGTGGTGGCCGCCATAGAGGACTCAAGGAGTTTAGGAATGGTCTTAAGGGAGGTGACTAATACTTTTATTGCTTTGATTCCCAAAAAGGAGAAACCATCAAAACTAGATGAGTTTATACGCATTGCCCTTTGCAATACACTATACAAAATTAGGACAAAAGTAGCCACAAACATATTGAAATTTTGTTTTCCAAAGATAATCTATGGGGAGAAGTAACTTGGGTTTGTACTAGGGAAATCAATCCTGGAGGAGGTCATCATCATGCAAGAATCCATTCACTTTATTCAAAGGACAAAAATAGAGCATGTTACTAAAATAGGACATTGAAAAACATATGACCAAGTGGACTAGAGATTCTTATAGAAAGTGCTACTGGCCTTTCGATTTGATAAAAATTCGATAGATTAGGTTTTCAACTGAATAGCTAGCCCTAGATTATCAATCATTGTGAATGGATCTATAGAAGTTTACTTTGAGGTGTCTAGAGGAATCAGATAGGGAGATCCTTTCTCACCCTTCTTTTTCATTATCATGGTAGAGGCTCTAGGAGGGGCATTCAATGCAACTACAAAAATTGGGCAATTAGGGGGAATTCAAATTACAAGTAATGTGCCTACATAACCCATCAATAATTCTTAGATGAATACTATGATTTTTGGAGTAGCTAAGTGTCGTGAAGCTCGCTAGTTGAAGTTTTAGATCTCTATTCAAAGGCATCTGGTCAAGAGGTAAGTAAAGCAAAATCAAAAGTGTATTTTTTTCACACTACTCTTTGAAAAAAGCAGGAGATCCTTAGAATTCTGAGATTCAAGAAAGTACAATTTCTATGCACATACCTTAGATTTCCCCTAGAAAATGGTGTGGGTAGTGGAAAATTATGGAATCCCCTAGTAAAAAAAGTAAATAGTCAAATGTCTTCATGAAAGGGGCAGTGGTTATCATGGGTCGACATGCTTATAATGTTGAAAGTGGTTACTTCACATTGCATATATATTTGTTGTCTTTTCTAGCATTACCCAAGGGCATGTATCAAACTTTTAAATAGGATATGAGAAATTTCTTCTAAAAAAGAAATGCAGATAAGAAAAAGCCAATGCTAATTGCATAGGATAGGATATGCAAAGAAATGAAGGCTAGGGTTACGGATTTAAGGGATCTCTTGAGGAAAAGTAAGGCATAGGGGGCCAAGCTAATTTGGAAGATGTAACAGAGTGCAAATCGAAATGGGTGTGAATTTTTCAAAATAAATACCTATGGAATGAAAGTGAGGACAATACTTTTATAGTTGTCACCCTTCCCAAAGGCTCAAAAATTTGGAATTTCAAGGCAGAATGTAGGTTACTAATTATAGAGTTCTTATCTTGGGACATTTTATAATGGTGGATTGACTCTCTTTTAGGAGGACTCTTGTGGGGGTCACCCTACTATTGATAGTTTGGTAGATCTACAACACACAAAAGCTCTTTTGTCACAAAGGTGGGGTATGAAGGTCAAGGATTGCTTGGAAATTAGCAGTTTTGTTGGGACATGCAAATAGTTGTGGAAGGACTTTAGTAGGCTTAATCTACTCACTACTAAAGTCTGATAGGTACAGTTAATTCTTAAGGACAAAACCATAATTATTTCAGAGGGTAAGGGTAGGGTGATTTGGACTACTTCTAGTTCAGGACAATATAACACAAAAGATGGTTTCTTGATGTTGGGGAAACAAGATGGGAGGATTTCACTTCCATGGAAGTTATGTTGGGATAGTAGATGCCTTCATAAATTAGGAGTCTTCTCTTGGATTGCAATCTAGGGAAGAATTTTGAGAGTAGATAGGTTTAGGAAAATGAGCTACCAAGGCCATTTGTGGTATGTGTTGTGCAAATCAAGTGAGGAAGAGGCAAATCATTTACTTCTTGGATGTCTATTTGCCCAAGAATGTTGGAGGTGGTTGTGTGCAAACTTGGGCTGGGTTGTTGCACTTCTAAATGATATTTTGTCCCTCTTCAAATCTTGGCCACTATTAAAAAGGAAAGTGATTTACTATTGCATATGGCTAATTAGTCCTTCTATTCTACTGTGAGAAATCTAGAAGGAGTTGAATAGGAGGATATTCTAAGGTAAGGAAATGTTTGTTTCATCCTTTAAAAACAAGGTAGAGGCAGCCATAGTTGATATTACGAATAGCAGGGTGGAAAGGCTAAATCCAAAGGGTAGATCATTTCATAAAAATATATATTCGAAAAAGATATTGTATATTAAAAACTATCAAAATTATATTATAAGAGTAAAAAATACATATTTATATTAAA
>VDFB02225452.1:0-11867 GCA_007258455.2 Sequoia sempervirens
AAAGTACATTGGCTATTAAGGTATGGCGAATTGCTTGTCGAATAAAGTTTCATTTCTAATTTCAGGATAGATCTGGTGGTAGGGTGTTGTCTTTTAGGTAAGTGTAGACCTTCCCATAGATAGAAGCATCAACTTCGAGTAGATGATATATGACTTGGGATTTAGGGTTATTGTAGGCAGAGTCAAACACTTGTTCCACCATGAACTCATAACGAGCTCATTTTTCAAGTATTTGTAGGAGAGAAGAAATGGTGGCCATAACATCAACAAATTTTTTGTCGCCTCTTGGAATCTACTTAAATTTGATCTCCAAAAAGTAATTTTTGAAGTCATCAACCATTCTCTTATATTGCATCAATTTATCATCTTGTGTTTGGTAATCATCTTTCACCTTGTTAATGACTAGTTGAGAATCTCCATAGACATGCAACTATGTGGTTTTCTACTCTACGACTATCTTAATACCAATGATTAATGCTTCATACTCGGCTATGTTGTTGGTAAAAGAAAAAATTAACCTATAGGACTTTGGAATGGTGTGTCCTTGTGGTGTGGCAAACAAGATTCTTTCTCCCGATCCATGTTGCATGTAAGAGTCATTAAAGTATAACATCCACTATTGTGTTGAAACTGTTAGGACATCAACATCTTAAAAATTAATTCTCATTGGATGATCATCTGGTAATGGTGCTTCAACTATTTGATTTGTTATGGATTTACCTTTGATTGCTTTCATGTCCACATATTGGATATCAAACTCGCTCATTATCATTACCAATTTGGTTGTCTTCATGTCAAGGTAGCTTTACTGAGTAGGTACTTCAATGGATCAATTTTTGCTATGAGTCTGATGGTGTGAGTCGGCATGTAGTGTCTTAGTTTTTGAGTAGAAAATACTACCACCAAAAATTCTTTTTCAATGAATGTGTAATTGATCTCATAGCCATTCAAGGTTTTGTTGATGTAATAAATCACCCTCTCTTTTCATGCGGAGTCTTCCTGTGCCAATAGAGTGCCCAAAGATACCTCAGTTGTGGTAATGTAGAGTAACAATGACTTTCCTTTGGTTAAGGGCACTAGTATGGGAGGTGACATCAAGTACTATTTTAGTTTATTGAAGGTTTCTTCACATTTTTCATCCAATTTGAAAGTGAAATTCTTGTGTAACAAGTGATTGAAAGGATGAGTTTTGTCTACCAACTTTATGTAATGAACCTCCTGATGGACTGGAATCATCATTGCAAAGATCTAAGTTGACTAATATTTTTAGGAGGAGGCATCTCCATGATGGATTTAACTTTTGCAGGATCTACTTCAATGCCATTAGCTGATGTAATATATCCCAAGAATTTAGTTGTTGTCATGCCAAATATACATTTCTTGGGATTTAATCTCACATTGAATTTCTCCAATCTTGTGAATATTTTCTCTAGGATTTCCAGGTGTCCTCTAGTGTATTATTTTTCCAAATATTCATCTACATAATCTATAAAGGTATGCATAATGTCATGGAAGATGGTAGTCATTGCATGTTGATAAGTAGCCCCAACATTCTTCAACCTAAAGGCGTTGAGAACCCCCATGGACATGTAGCGGTGATTTTCTCTTGGTCTTACGGTTCTATTTTGATCTACGGATTTGTAAAGAAGTTTAAAATGTTCACTTCGGGCACCTATAGCAGCTATTTGTGAGAATTTGAAGATGATGCAAACTAGAGTTTAGTGAAATTCTTTCTATAGATTCTAAATATATTTTTTTCAAAATTTTTGGAATCGGTTACCAATTCTTTTCCATCTCCCTCATATCCCATCTTTTCTAGGATTTTTTTTCCTTTGCCATATTGTTTTGTTTGTACATGGGAGGTTGATGCTTGTGATTCTTCTTCATCCTTGTATTTAACCAGTTTAAATCCTCCTTTTCTTCTGATTCATCCACTAAGGTACCTTCTTTTACAAACTTTCCATCAAAGAGTGTGGTTGATTGTGATGATTGTTGTCTTGATGTGGATGAGTAAAATTTCATCTCATGAATCCAAGGACATCCCAAGAGTATGTTGTATGTCAACTCTTTATCCAATACTTGGCAGATTATATCCTTGACCACTGGTCCTACTTGAATTGCTAAGACAATCAATCCTTGGGAGGATATTTCTTCATCATCATATGATTTTATTGTGATTTTCCTTCTAGGATCAATAGCATTTTTAGAATACCCAAGTGCACAAACAAGTTTTAGAGTGCAGATATTTAGGCCAGCTCCGCCATCTATGAGAACACATTTGGCCCAGTGTTTGTGAATTAGAACCTCAATGTGGAGGGAAACATTATATGGATGGGTGATGGATACATCATCATGTTTGGAAAATGAAAGGAAATGAGGTGTATTCAAGTGTCCCACCATAGCTTTAAATTGGAAAACTTCCAAGCTGTTTGGTACTATGGTGGTGACTAGAGCTTGTTCTAGGATTTCCTTGTGAGCTGGTGAGATCTTGAGGAGTTCCACTATTGATATTTGGGTTGGTATTCTTCTACAATTGGTCCACTATGTCATATTGAGTTGCAAGGATAGTAGGTCCTTTGGATGTAGAGGACGAAACTCCTTTCAATGTTAGTTTATCTTGCCCTCTTGTGATTGCATTGATTGGCTGGTTGTCTTGTTTCTCTCTAATTTTTATGACATTAATTTGATTGTCCCTTGTAGCAACATTTGTGATTAGATTGATTAGAAAAATTTCATTGATTTGATGTGATTGGGTGTTGATGTCATGGTGATGAGTTTCAACTGTAACAATGCTTAGTTCATGTTCAATGGTGATGTCATTTATTGGATTATAAACTGCAATAAAATCTTTTTTGTCATGTGTTTGATCATTAATCACCTCAATATGAATAATGGTGGTGTCATAAGCATAGTTCACATTTTTTCCTTTGTTGTTTGACGAAGAAGATTCCCCTTTTCAATAGTTTGGTAGAGGGTTCTTGAACACTCCATGATCATTGTTTGTTTGAGGTCCTTCTACAAATATGGTCTTGTTGTAAATCAATTCTTGTATCAAATGTTTCAACTGCATATAATCATTTATCTTGTGTCCTTTGTTTCTATGAAAGTCGCAAAAAGAGCATCATTCCACCATGAAGGTTTAACTTGTGGTTCCCAATTTATTGCCTTTGGTAGTGTTATAACCTTGGCTGCAAGAAGCTCCTTTAATGCTAACTCTAATGATTGTCCCAAAGGTGTGAATCTTCTTTGATTGGAGGATGTTCGATATGGGGGTGATTTAGATTCAGAAATACCTTGATGGTTGTTTTGATTTGTTTTGATGGTAGCTGCTGTCAAGTTGAATAGTAGTTTTTCATTTTTTGTTTCAGCCAAAGCATCATTGTTACCAGCCTTCTCATTTCATTGCCAAAACTTTGGTTTATCATCATTGTAATTGTTGGAGGAGGTTAATGAGTTTTTTTCATTGTAAAATTTTATGACTCCTCTTTTGACCAAAGCATCTCCAATTTTAATTCCATTCTCAATAATTTTCTCAAAGGTAGACCTGGACATTGTACTTCTAATATGTAACTCATCTTATCACTTAGGTTTTCGATAAATATTCCCATCTTTTCTTTTTCTAGTATCAGACGGGAATATCTTGTGAACAACCTTCTCCATCTTTGCAAAAATGTGAGGAATGATTCACAATTCTTTTGTTTGGAATTGCGAAGGTCTTTCATTGTTATCTCATGTTTGATGTTATAGGAGTATTGAGTGATGAATTTGTTAACCAACTCTTCAAAGGTTCTAATTGGTGGTACAAGTTTCGAGAACCACTCAAGGCATTGTCCACCTAGACTTAGGGGAAAAAGTATCATCAAGTAAGTTTCTTTGTGTGCAAATTCAAGACTCATGGTTCTAAATTCCCTCGCATGATATATTGGATCAGTTTTACCATTGTATTTATCGCATTTTGCGAATTCACAATGTTTAGGAAAAGGAATCATGTTGATACTTGGATCAAAAGGATATGGACAAATGTCTTGTAGCAAGTATCGTTTTGGCATTCCCCTTTGCATGTCAAGAATTTTTTGTTGGAGGTTTTTCATTTGATGAGTTAAGGCAACCACTTGTTCTGAATCATTTTTAGGCTTTTTAGGAGGTGCTTTCAATTGATTAACATCAAAGTCATCAGGCAATTTGACACCTTGTTTAGCCAGCATTAGGAGGTATTTTTCCCTGTTTCTTTGAAAAATATTTTCTAAGAATTTGTGGAAATTTGGATCTTGTTTAGCATGTTGGATATCTTCCTCAGTTATTTCTTCATCTTCAGTGTTGTGGCTTCCATGCAGAGGATTTTCTTCATGTTTAGCCATGATATTTTTAGTTTCAATGTTTGGAGTTTTGATGTTTTAAGTTTTGATGTTTTGAGTTCCAATGTTTTAAGTTTCAAGTTCTTTCTCCTTGAGTTTCTTCTTTTGCAATCTTGTTTGAACGGGCATACAAGTGTTACACTTTGACTAAAATTTGATCTTTGTTTGGAGGAGTGAGACTAAGTTTGATGTAATTATACATCTTTGTTTTGTGATGAAAGGATGAAAAATCCTAATGATGAAACTTAGCTTAATAATCGAAGGTGATGATAGGTTTGATGATTTAGGCACTTTGAGAAAGTAGATCTTGGTTTAGCTAGAAGAATTCCACTTGTAAATGTTAGTTTTAACAAGTTTCAGACTCTTGTGTACCTGAGGATTTATTCTAGGCTAAAAAAGATTCTAAATTCTAGTTCAAACTATGAAACAGGGGATGAATTTAACTCTCGGGTTTTGTATTTACTGGATGCACTAAAACAGATCCTGGATGCGCTATAAGATTGCATAGATGCACGAAAATAGAGAATGAATGCACTACAAGATTGCACGGATCTGCTAAAACTTGTCTGAATGCACTAAAACAATAACTATATGCGCTAGAAGACTGCTCAGATGTGCTACAAAATAGACCAAATGAGTTGGAAAATGTATCGAATGCGCCAGAAAACAAACCCAATGCACTAAAAGATGTTATGTATGTGTTGGAACACCTATTGTATGCACTAGAAGCTAGAATTAATGCATTGTAAGATGAGTTTGATGTGCCAGAAAATAGACTAGATGCACTAGAAAAGGCCAAAAATGCACCAAAATAGAGTACGTATGCACTGGAAAATGACAGTGATGCACTAGACAAAATAAGGGATGTGCTAGAATAGTGACTAGATGCACTAAACTGGAAGTTATTCAAGTTTTTGATATTTTTTTGGCTAGTTTGCTTTGAATCTAAGTGTTTCCAAGGTGTAATCTGATGACCAATGGATTTTGCTTGGTTTCCACTTTGCAAATTATGGGAATTAAGTGTTTAAATGGATGATTTTCTTGAATTATAACTTCAAACATGGTAGTAAGTTGTAAAAAAATTATTTCCACTTAGGAACTAAACATTGAGTGTGTATTCAAGAATCTAGTCTGATTCCTTCAATTTCCATAGCTATAGCACAAAAGAAGACAATATAAGAACTTTTCTATTTTCAAGGGTCACTTAAAATATCATAGGCCACACCTTAGAACCATGTCAGCTCACACAGCCCTGTCATCCCCTAGAGGGCACCCATGCTTTTTCCTTTCCTGGGTCATAACCAAAGCAAAATCCTCTGCTTTTGGCAAATAATCCCTGATGATTATATGGTGAGTATCTTGGCGGAAGATTCTTCCCTCCCCTTGCAATGTGATATAGAAATTGTTTGGTGACTAACTCAGTTGGCTTCTACTCTATGGTTCGTAATAAGGGTTTCTATTCGGTAAGGAAAATGATAAACAACTGCAAGAGACCTTGGAACCTTTAGAACAAAGGCTTTGGGGATGATTATCAATGCACACTACCGTCAAATTGCGAACTTTCTCTAAATTCGCTTTTGATTATAGTGGGTTGGAAAACATGGCTTTAGTTGTTCCCACTTAGGTCATTCCCATAGGGTGAGTACTTTTTCCCACTACGGTAGGCCTTCTAAAGGTGATAACAAAGCATAAATAGTGAGTGGTGTAGGAGCACCTTTTGAAGGAACATGCCTCCAAGAGGAAAATTTGAGGTTTTAATATGTAAATGAAATTTTATGTTGTAATAAGGCTTGATTAGCCATTTGTTATGTTGTAGAGGTCTTAGGAAGTCAATTTTAATCTTGAAGTTGTAAAATTCTAAGAGCTTGGCAAAAGTTGTCAATAAGAGTTGTCATGCAAGAATCGACTGTAACTACAATTTAGGGAATTTGAAAGGCCAAGGTAGATGTAGAGTCGGTTTAGGAAGTTGAGGGATCTGAAAATATTGATATAATGTTTTAAAGAGATGTAATGCATCATTGTAAGTTTGGTTGAAGCATATTGAAGGAGAAATCAAACAAAAATCATTGTTTTAGTGCAATTTTTTGTAATTCTCTTCTTTCAAAATCTGTGTATAGGTCCATAGTACAGAAGGGATCTACTCCTTTATGTTTTTAAATTGTTTTAGTAGGGTTTTGGACTTGTTTCAAGTTCATATTTGAGGTTTTTTGTTGTATTCAAAGCAATTTAGAAGCTACTATTTGAAAACTGGTTTGAGAAAGGGTTTATAGTTTTGTGGGTGAAGATGAATTAAAAAGGCCATTCTTCCTTTTGTATTTGTTGTGACTTAGAGGAATGAACCTGATTTAGTTAGAAATATATGTAGGATCATTATTTAGAAGTGATAAAAGTATTTGAGAGGCCTAAGAATGTTTCCCTAGCAGTAACACAGATTTTTGTGCTTTTTAGCAAGACTAGAAGGTGGGTTTTTGAGAACTTCAATGAGAACAGGTTTAAACCTATTTTGAACTACTAGAATAAGTGTATTTAAAGGTGTCTAAGAGGTTTGAGTGGTTAGGAGTGACTGAAGTGGAGTAAAAGTGTGAAACCCTAGTTGGAAGGGGGTAAAAATAAGGGAAATTTGGTGAAATTACAAAGGAAGTGTATACAAAAGAAAGGGGCCGCATAATAGGATGATTGATTAAGCTTGAACAAGAATAGAGAAGCCTGATTAAAGTGGTTTTAGATTCATTAGTGGTCAACGTATATGCTATTCAATAAGCCCTAATTAATAGGGAGAAAAGTGAGTGTTTGGTGTATTTGGGTTCTAACGAGCAAGTACTGACCTAAAATTGATAAAATTTGAAGTTTTGGAGGTTGTGTTGTGGCTTTCCATAGGTTTAAATTCTTGATCATGATTTTAGAGATAAGTTTCTTTGAAAAAGAGGAATGATTGAGGCCTATTTCAGCATTAAAAGCCAGATTTAGCTTAAGTGCTTCAAAAGAGTGGGGATTGAGTTTTGCGTATGTAATGTAACTCCCTAAATGGTGTCTATATCAAGTATTAGTTTGGAAATTCATTTGATGTCTAAAATAAAATATGCAAAAAGTGAGCATGTTGTCCTATAAGGTTCACTAGGTGAAAAATTGGGTAAAAGAAAAAAAATAGTTGATTTTGAGTGAAAAGAATGGTTAGAAACTCATTGAATGGTGAAGAGTAATCATTGTATTTCCTTGCATTATATAAAATTGGTATTAGAGCATAAAAGATTACTAAAGGAGATTGGTTGCAGTTGGAAGCTAAAGAGTCAAGTCACTATGGCGATGGAGAATAGAGAAGCAACACAAAGGAATAAAATTTTCAAGACCACCTACAAACTATGCCAAAGCAAGGCATGTACTATGATGTTTGATTCAAGTAGCTTAGACAATTTGATCTCTCAAGAAATGGTTGACAAGTTGCACTTAGAGAAGATACCCCATGAGTCACCTTATTCAGTTTCTTGGGTAAATGGTAAGCATGTTTTGATGGTTAAAGAGCAAGATTGGGTTGAATTCAACATAGGTGCATATAGAGACAAAATTTTGTGTGATATATTTCCTATCAGTGTGAACATACATCTCTTGTTAGGAATGCCATGGGTGTATGATAGGTTTGCTTTATATGATGGAAGAAAGAATAATTATGAGATCAAAAATGATGGTATCACTTTCACTTTGGTTCCTTTGATGGAAAGAGATGAGAAAAAATGTAGGAAAAAAATAATTTTGATGTAGGGTAGTAGAGTGGCCATGAGACATGAGAAGAAAAAACATGGTAAATAGGTAGCTAATAACAGGAAGACAAGAGCTGAAGCAGTAAGATGTGATGAAGATGCAAGGCTACAGAGTGAAGAGGCTAACAAGATGGAGGTGAAATCTGAAAAAGGATAGGTCAAGCATGAAGAAAGGCCAAGTCAATAGGAAGGGAACAAAGAAATGATGGGACATTCAAGTATGGACAAGTCTGATTTGAGAGAGTTAGATACAAAGCAATGGGTGATGAATACTTTTGAAACAAAGCCCCTGACAAGAGATAGAGAAGAAAGAGAAGAAAAGTGTGCAAGCGGTTTTCCTAGTGCAAGGAAAGTAAAGATTGGAGAAGACACTATGAAGAAAGGAGGATGTCCATTGATTGAAAAAATACATAGAGTGTAGTAGCAGCAAGGTGAAAATAATGGCAAGCAGTAGGAGGATGACAAAAAGAATAGAAGGAAACAAATTGATAGTAATCTAGTATTGAAAGACCTAGTGGCAACAAGGTCTTGGAAGAAGAGAGCATGGATCAAATAAAAGAGAGAAATGAAGAAAGTCATGAAAGGCTTGAAAAGGGTGAAGAACTCATAGTAGGAACATTTATGTGTCCCTTGAAAGGGAAAGAGATCAAGGAGAAACCATGCACTGATAGAACAAAGAAGCTTGGATCAGGAAATGCAGAGATTAAGGAGTCAGTAAGTTGGATACTAGAAAGGAAGATGATAGATGAGGGAAGCCAAGATGAATGGCTGGACAAAGAGAGATAAATTTGAGAATGAGAATAAGAACGTGGAGAGCATGATAAGAGGACAAGAGGAAAGAGGATCTGAGAATACAAAGATATGTAGTGTGAGCCTAAGTAATTGGGAAAAGTGTGTGACAGATGTTCTAGAGCAATAGTATGAGAATGTGGTATTGAGAGAAGGTAATGATGGACAGTTGGAAAGAGTTAGGATAGAGTTCCTAGAAGAAGAAAATCATATGCAAAATAAGACAACAGTGTGGATAGTATGCCAAGAGGAATGGCAAGAAGTGAAAGAATCTGAGAGTAAGTTTACAGAGAATGTGGTCACCATGGAGGTGAAGATGGAAACGAAAAGAGTGTGTCAAGAGTCCCAAAGATGAATGGGGATGATAGTGATGAGTTGACAAACGATGAGAAGGAAGAGTTGATAAAATATCCAAATGAGATGGATAAGAGAGTAAGAGATGAGAGTAGGACAGTGAATAGTCCTTGGGTGACAAAATTGATGATGTGGTAGGTGTGTATTGTAGTAATACTTGTACTAAACATGAAGGACCTAAGAAATGTTGTGAAAAGGCAAATTGAGAGACAAAGGATGAAGGGAGTATTGTATTTCTTCCTTATTTTGATGATTCTAATGATAAGGACTAAGCCAAGAGTTAAGATGAAAGGTGAAGGTTAGAGTGAAGGATTTTTTGTAATAAGCAAAGAGGAAGGACATAGTAAGAGTAGGTGGATGGAGCTGAAAAAAACAAATCAGAGTCTAGACTTATTGGTTCAAGATGACAGAGAAAGAAGAGAAGAGTTGGTGAGCATAGACAAGTGCAAGCCTAAATTCAATATGAAGAAATTGCAAGCACAATATGGAGCATAAATGGATGAGGATCATGAAGATGTTGCAGATTCAAGCTATGAAGACTTCCAAGAGACTTACAAGGAATTTGTGTCTGGGTGAATGGTGCAGGAACACCTTTTGAAGGAACATGTCTCCAAGAGGAAAATTTGAGGTTTCAATATGTAAATGCAATTTTATGTTCTAATAAGTCTTGATTAGCCATTTTTTATGTTGTACAAGTCATAGGAAGTCAATTTTAATCTTGAAGTTGTAAAATTGTAAGAGCTTGGAAAAAGTTGTCAATAAGAGTTGTCATGCAAGAATGGTTGTAATTGTAATTTAGGGAATTTGGGTCAAGGTAGATGTAGAGTCAGTTTAGGCAATTGAGGGATCTTAAAATATTAATAAAAAGGCCATTCCTCCTTTTTTATTTGCTATGACTCAAAGGAATGAGCCTGATTTAGTTATAAATAGATTAAGTATCATTCTTTAGAAGTGATAAAAGGATTTGAGAGGCCTGAGAATGCTGCCCCAGTAGTAACAGATTTTTGTGCTTTTTAGCAAGACTATAAGGTGGGTTTTTGAGAACTTGAATAAGAACAGGTTGAAACCTGTTGGGAATTGTTGGAATAAGTGTGTTTAAAGTTTTCTAAGAGGTCTGAGTGGTTAGGAGTGATTGAAGTGGAGTAAAAGTGTGAAACCCTAGTTGGAAGGAGGTAAAAACAAGGGAAACTAGGTGAAATTGCAAAGGAAGTGTATACAAAAGAAAGGGGCAGCATAATAGGATGATTAATGAAGCTTGAGAAGGTATAGAGAATCCCGATTAAAGTGATTTTAGAGTCATTATTGGTCAAGGTATGCATTATTCAATAAGCCCTAGTTAATAGGGAGAAAAGTGAGGGTTTGGTGTATTTGGGTCCTAACGAGAAAGTAGTGACCTAAAAGTTGGAAAATTTGAAGTTTTGGAGGCTTTTTCTAACTTTCTAGAGGTTTCAAGTCTTGGTCATTATTTTAGAGATAAGTTGCTTTGAAAAAGAGGCCTAATTGAGGCATATTTCAACATTAAAAGCCAAATTTGGCTTAAGTGCTCCAAAAGACTGGGAATTGAGTTTTGAGTATGTAATGTAACTCCTCAGAGGGTGTCTATATCAGGTATTATTTTGGAAAGTCATTTGAGAAGTCTAAGAGGACAGATGCAAAAAGTGAGCATGCTATCCTACAAGGTTCACTAGGTGAAAATTTGGGGAAAAGCAAGCAAATAGTTGATTTTGAGTGAAAATAATGGTTGGAAACTTATTGAATCCATGTGAAGAGTAGTTCTTGTACTACCTTTCATTGCATCAATGAGTTTGACATTCTAGTCACCCAATTAGGGGGAGAGCATTGGCCTATCACTTCAAGCACAAAAGACAAAGGGGTTCTTTAACCTTTTAATTAAACTAGGTTCCTAATTTAATCAAAAGAAAGAATTAAATAACTCCAGCCCCTACATAAATCTTTAGTAGTTGCATAAATTTTTCTTTGACCAGCGTATAATGCACCTACAACACAAAAAACTTTAATTATTTCTCAAAATTTTAAGATTTTGCAATTTTAGATAGATGCACTAAAACAGTCATTGAATGCGCTAAAAGATCATTCACGCGCTTAAAATTCTCATTATCCTATCCATTATAAGAACTAATGGATGCTCTAGAAGAACTATTCAATGTGCTAGAAGAATTATTCAATGTGCTAGAAAAACTGATGTATGCACTAAAAGAAAGGTCAAATGCACTATAAAACTCCATGTATGTGCCAAAACTATTGTTGGGTGCGCTAAAATACTTTTTGGATGTCTAAAAGAGGTTCACATCTAGAATCTACAAAACAACTTTTCTAGAAATTGTTAAAAATGGGGTTATGCCCCATGGTGGGCACCAATTTTATGTGTGAGTTAAAAATGTGTAAAGTAAATGTAATACCCCCATGTTTCTGATACTATTTACTACTATTTGTTACTTTTATATGTTAGTGTGATACTGTTTTGTGATGGTGATTAATTCACCGACCTGGTGTGTGGGGATGCATAGTTTAGCTGATCGCTACAATTGGATATTATTATTATGATTTATGATAATTGTGATGTAGTGTTTGGATTATTTTATTATGTAATGTT
>VDFB02225453.1:0-11225 GCA_007258455.2 Sequoia sempervirens
AACTATTTTCTAAATTAGTGGATTCAAAAGTTTATGACCTCTATCATTTTCACTGTAACAAATGAAAATATGTTTTTTTTTTATCTTTGCTATCTACAAGAACATTTTTCCTTAGGCCCATGAACATAAGCCTCATAGAAAAAAATTCTAAGATGCACAATAGATAGATTCTTACATGTGCACACTTATTATGGTGTCTTATCGTCGAGAAAAGTAAATTAGAGATATATTTATAAAATAGAAATTAGGTACCAATAGCTTCAATGCAAAACTCTTATTCTAGATTAGCACCATTTAACATACTTCTAGCTCTTCCCTATTTATGTTCCTATTCATCCTCTCGGATACCCATTTTATTGTAAGAAGGGTGTATGGTATAATTTCCATTTTACAATTCCAATTTTTACTGAATTCCTTAAATCAGAGAAAAATCCACTCCATTTTCAATCCTCTAGATTTTATTCTATTTTCCTTTTAAGCTTCTAAAATACCTTACATTTGTAATTTAAAAAAAAAAAAAGATTAGTTCCTAAAAAAATATGCAAAATATGCCCAAACCATTATAGAGTAATAGTCAATGACACAATAAATATACTTTCTAAGACTTGAAAAATCTATTGGACCAAACATATCCCTATGGATCAAATATAGAATCCCTTTAGATCAACTACTATTAGAAGAAAAAAATACCCTATTTTGTTTATCAAACATACAATGCTCAAAAAAATAAAATTCAAGAGAATAATAAAAAAGGCACACATCAATTTCCTTAAATTCTTCGAGATTTTCATACCTTTCTCATAAAAGTAGCCCAATATGTGGTGTTATAACATTGGTATATCATATGAGTTTTTTAACATTTTGAGAATCAAGTACATAATATAAATAATTTACTTGATAAAATAGATACTTAACAAAAATCTAGTGGACTATACCTTTCAATTTATTATGATTGTCTTGTGGACCTTCTTAAAAATGGAGTATGAAACTTTCCTTCACCATATTATTCTAAAACTTCTTATAAGATATCTTCCTCACATCCATCCCTTTATCTTCCAATTTTTTTTGCATTGAAGTGAAACTTCACTCTCTTCCTTTATCTTAAATTATACCTTATTGTCATCTTTTTCCTTTGGTCTAGAAAAGCACTTACCTAAAAAGAAATTCTATAGTTAACTATTTTCTAAGTTAGTGAATTCCAAAGTTTAGGATTTTTGTTATTATTACCATAACCTTGATGAAAATATATTGTTTGGATTTGATATTCAACTTAGATCATTTTTAATTAGGCGAATGAATATAAGGCTCACAACCAAAAACTCTAAGATGTGGAATATATAAATTTTTACATGTTCACATTTTCTATGTTGTAGAATAATTTTAGCCAAAAAAATATTATTCTAAGTCACATTTTTATACCCCAAGTGTCACTCCTTATGAGGAAACTTATGGACTGAGCCACGTAAATCAATCGACCAAAATCATCACTAACAGTATTAGAATTGAAAATTATTTTTACTAACATCATCATCAAATGAATTTTCACTAGAGGATTTTTTATATTTTTGTTTTTCTTAATTTTTCACTGATTATTAATGTAGCCATTCTCATGACAATTTCAACACTAACCTTAGATTTACTAAGAGAACTCTAGGTAAACCAATAAAATCAGAATTTTTTGTCTCCCTTTTTCTTACCCACTCTTTCCTTAGATATACCCTTTACAAACAAAGCATCTTTAGAGGAATCAATCATGTATAAATCCTTCTTAATTTCTTACTAAGTAGAGTTGAAACTATTTGTTCAAGTTTTGTTTTACAAGTAGTGTACTAATAATTGCCATGATTAGTAAAATAAATTAAAGACACCATATTTTTTTAAATGTAGTAATAAAATATTTTTAAGATAAAATAAAGTAGTGAATAAAAATTAATTTTAATGTCATTTTATTTGAAATACATCTATCGAAGAGATACAATTTCAAAGCCATTATTTTTCTTAAATAACAATTTTAATATAAATTATCTCTCAACATCTTTTAAATTGATGTATTTAACATATCTATACTAATTTAATACTAATATTATATTATTTATTATTTTTGATGGGTTAGAGTTATAAACCAGTGAGGTCACAAACGGGGGGACCTCATCCCCACTTAGATCCACAAGCATGGCAATCAACTAACGACATGAACGCCTCAACAGTTCACAAGCCTGCAATCACAGTAATCCAGTGAAGATTTGAACCTTAATGACAATATCAACAATACCACAACTTAACCATAACACTGTAGGATCCACGTATAATCATATCCCCTAAAACTTTTACCCATGCTTAATTGATGTAAATGAAAGACACATCATTTTACCATAAAAGTTTCTTTTGATACTTCTTGAATTATGAATATGTAAAACTCTGCTTTATATACATGTGTTTTAATCAACGATGGTATCAATGCATATACGAATCCAAGCCTGTGAAGA
This sequence comes from Sequoia sempervirens, assembly GCA_007258455.2. Taxonomy (NCBI): domain Eukaryota; kingdom Viridiplantae; phylum Streptophyta; class Pinopsida; order Cupressales; family Cupressaceae; genus Sequoia; species Sequoia sempervirens. Next base: position 2,487 of record VDFB02225453.1, read on the forward strand.
AGTCACCATGATTTTTTCTTGAAGCCATGAGGGTTTATTTTTGCTTTTAATATGTTGTGGAAGAAGATTTACCTGAGAAATTTGCCTGAAAAGAGGTTTAAATATTTGCCTTGATGCCATCTGGATTGAAAATTTGCAAAAACCCATTGTTTTTAATGGGAGCACCATCATTCTCTAAGGAGTCAGAATTTATTTTAGCACCCACTTTTGATAAGAGCACCATCCTCCTTTTTTGGCATGAGGCTTGTTAAAGTGCCATTTGTCTTCTGGAATGCCAACCAACATCTGAAACAAAGACTTGTTTGAATGATAATCACCTACAAACCATTGGAAAGCTCAAAAAGAGCATGGGATCTCATGGGATAGCATTGGAATGTGTCTTTTTCAGCTGAAGGGAATTGAAAACTCACCACTCACCATTGGAAATCAATTAAAGATATTTTTAAATTTTTCTGAGGTTGAAAGGAAGCATGGGTCCAAAAATACATTATTGTTTGTGATGCTTTCCATTTCTGTAAAACCTTTTTATTGCCAGTTAAATTACTTTTGGAATAATTATTTTACAATTGCATTTCCTTTGCTTGGGTAACAGAGTCTGACTAGGGTGATATATAAATTTATCAAATTGAATCTTAAATAATTGCATAGCTGAGGTGGACAGAGTTCTTATAAAAGTATCGTAATATAAGAGTTCAGAAGGTTAGATCCTCTCAAGTTTTAAAAGATTTCTTCTTACTTTTGTCCTCTTAGTGTATTCGGCAATGCTATGTAAAATGTATAAATGATATAATTCCAATCATACTCGACACCTTAGTATTGACATGAAATTAAAAATAGGTAGTTTTTATAAGAACATCTTGAATATAACATTATGCTTTCGGTTAGAGACAAATATGTTGTAGATTGTGGTCTACATGTTTTTAGGATCAATTTGGCTATTAAAACATAAGGAGTCAAAATGGAGGTCGATAGAGGACAGAGGAATATTTTCCATTTCTATTTAACTATTTTTGGAAGGATTTTTTCTGTGGTTGTTTTGGTTGTATAGTTTTAGTATGTTCAATTTTATTTTTCATTTTGTAGAGATTTATGGGAAGCAATTAAGTTATTTAAATTTGTTTTTTGTGACAGTGAATTTTCACCTTTCAATTGATGGGGGGGAGAAATTACATTGGTCTTTGATCAATCAACATTAATTATTCAAATTGATAGGATTTCTAGCACCAATAGTGTTGAACAAAGTGAGGTCAACATTGTTGGGCATCAAGATAGATGTATCATACAAAGTACTATGGTCATTGGATGAACTTTTTTGTGAAATATTATGCGGGTTGATGTGGTTGAGAAAAGTATGATTGTTCTTATACAAAAATACACATACAAAATGGCCATATGGGATGAGAATGTTATTCAATATGCTCATTATTCATGTAACAAATTACAGAGTAGCAAGCTTATGTATGAAGCATCATCAACTTAGCATTAATACAATGTATAATATTCCAATTTTTAAGTTTGACAAAGACTATTGGATGAATTCATAGTCATACATTCGAGACCATCTTCTAGACCCCATTAGATCAAGGGGGTTTGTTGGGTCTTGTGATCCAAATAATCTCTTTTATTTAATAGTTTAAGTTTGTTATTGTATGGGGCTTGTATCTCAAGAGAAACAACCCCTTAGTAAGTTAGTAGTTAAGTAATTAATGTCAGCAATTAATTGCTTAATAGGTTATTGTTAGTTCAAGCTAATTGATGGATTGTTGGGTCTTATGTATAACCATTTCTCTATAAAAACTTGTTAAATCTTGGTACATGCAAATGAAAACCTAACAAAGATCATTTTACCATAAAATCTTATTCTTTTGGCCGATTCTTGTTGAGATTTAGGTCATCCCTGTTGGACTCAAGGAACGCTGAGAGGGGGGGTGAATCAGTGTTCAGCAATATTTAATTTACAATCCAGATCTTAAACCATTATAACATTTAAACAAAAATAAAGATGCAAGCACATGAAAGAAACAATCAAAACACCATAACACCAAGATTTTTACGTGGAAACCCTGTTAGGGGAAAAACCACAATGGAGATTAATCCACAATTTATACTCTGTTAAAAGTATCAAGAAAAAGGGAATGCACATGCATTCAGGCACACTGCCTAGAGCTCACTGCTCAAAAGAAGGAAGGCTCACTTCCTTACAAAATGTTTGGATTACAACAAAGAGTTTAACTGAGAAAGTAGCATCTACAAATTCCTGGTATCAGTTTTGATGAAGCTCATAGATAAGATTATGGACTTTCTATCTAATTCTACACTTCGCTCTGCTTTGCCTTAATTTGCTTCACAAAAATCCTCTTCTGCACAAGAAAAATTCATTCAACTGATCTTCTGATATTCGCACACACATCAGCTCTACTCTTCACATCTATACATACTTCAAAATGAATTACCCGAACTCACATATATATCTGCTATCAAGGATTTCAATCGCTCCATATCAGCTTCAGCAAAATAAAAGATATTTTCTAATAGTCGGCTCAATTCACATTTAATATTTGATGTGTACCCATCAAAATCAGCTAATGTTATAGCTAGGATCCAAAACAAAATTTCCAACACAAGAAACAATTAAACAATTACTCCTTATACATCCATGACATGCCACATACACTAAGTCAGCCTTCATGAACAAATGAACAGAAAAATCATCCTGTCGGATCTCCTAACTTAATCACCAATTAATGCAACATCACAAAAATTAACAATAGGATAATATATATTCCCAAAAACCTTCCCCGAGATTCACAACCTAAAATGATAGTCAGGTGAAGCATACAGATCAACATACTAACCAGATACCATGTTCTTCATTCTCTCTGTCAATAATACTTTGTTCTTCACTTAGCCTGCAGTATGAAAAAATTATGATTTGTGGATTGGAATAATGACTTCAGTTGCCATCAATGACAACACTAGAATCCATATGCCAACAATATCCCCCTTTGGCATTGATGGCAACACTTAGAGAAAAATGACTAAGTGTCGGAACCAAAGATTATGTTGCCAAAGTTCAAAATTTCAAAACATGGCTCCCCCTTAGAATGATAAGGCATTTTTCACTGCTCTTCTCTCCCCCTTTGACATCAATGACAAAAATTTTGGATCTCCCCTTTTCTAATTCAAAATTGGATCAAAATTTGAAAAAATACAACTGCTACTTGAGTCAAAAAATTATTTTGTACTTATCTTTCATTTCCGGAAAAAATTTCCTCCAAGCTTCTACTAAAATCCTAATGATTATTATCAAGTTGTTGTTCTCTGATGTCTGATTGATAATCTGGATGAGGGATTCCATAATTGTGATTGCTTCTTCTAATTTCTCTCCTTTCCTCAGAACCTCAATTAACTGCTCCAGTTTGCATTCGGTTAAATCCTTCACCTTCCAAAAAGTGTCCACAAGGGTGTTTCTAGCGAAGTGAACTTTGTATACTCAGACTGCAACACTTGAATCTTTTTCTTGATTGCACCATCCTGATCCTGAAACATGTTATAATCCTGACCTATCTTGTTCAGCTCAAATTCAATTTATTCCAGCTTATCTTTGTATTTCCCAACTACATGAGGCCAATGAAGATAATAGTTGTAGATGTTATTTGTTGAGTTTATGCATTGCCTCAACACATTATTTTCCTTTTTAATTTGGTAAGAGATAGCCTGAACTGCTCCTTCAAATGTAGAATTATTTCTTCCTCTTTCCTGTCCTAGGACTCAGATACCATGGCTTCCTTAATGCGCTCAATTATCTCTTTAGGAAACACATTCTGTAAACTCTCCAAACCAATATTATTGTGCACAAAAAAAGCACTTAGTATGCTCTCAATCAGGTCTTGCTCATATGAGGGTCTATTAGACCATAAGTTAGCAAAATTCTACATCCCATCTTTCTCCTGAGCAAGCTGTAGTATCTTTACTTTAGATAAAATACCTTCTTCTTCACTTCCTTTAGCCATTACTACATCTGGTTCAACTGATTCCAGTTCATCCCTTAGAGTGTACTCATCAAATTCTTCATCTGGTATGTCCACAATCACTTTCTCTTTACCTTTTCCTTCAATTTTTGGAGTCTTGTGTGTTGGAGGAGTGTCATTAGCAAACTCTTGAGCTCTTTTCTTCTTCCTCTCCATCTCACCAAAAGAGGATCCAACTTCAAGTTCTCTTACCGGAATAGAAATGCTAATTGCTCCAAATTTCCCAAACAATTCTTTAAAGAAATTTGCGTACTCATGCTCACAACTTGCCAAAGTATTAGAATGTTCAAAGATTTGTTTACAAACCAGTTCATTCTCCTTCCATACAACATTATTTATTTGTGGCAAGCAATTCATAAAATATATCACAAGACATATGACCAAGGTACCAAACCTGAAGGGGTAATCTACCTCCTTTGTTAGTTGCACATTTTCCATCAATTGATCTTTTAGCAATCCGCACAAGTCAAAATCTTGATCCTCCATTATCATTTTATGAGAGATGTAAACTACACCTACCAAGGTTGTGCCTTCCCTATTTATAAAGAAAATTTTGTATGAGATTCCATGTGAATTGTACCTTGTTATCTGATCTTTGATCGTCGAAATTATCAGAGCCCTTTGATCTCTTGTTACTTCAATTAGGGTTTTGACTTCCTTGTTCTGAATCGACTCCTTTTTCAATATTTCCCCAACATTGCATAATCCAGTTAGATTTCTAATCACCTCTTTTGATATGAGATAGGGTTTATCTAGAGTTAGAATGTCATCATTCAACCTATTCAGGACAAACCTAACAACTTCTACATTATCAAAATAGGGAAATTTACTCCAAATGTCCAAAATTTTGTGTTTCACACCTTCAAGCCATTTCAATTCATCAGCCAGCAACATATTTCTCACGTCTGTAAACTTTTCACTATTGTATTCATCTAAATTCACCATTCCTTTGACTTGCTTCATTTTCCTTCTGTACCGAACAAGTTTTCTACCAAACACCAAATTAAGTAAGCAGCTGAAATAACTGATGAATTCATCGCCAACTTGACTTTACTCCTTCAAAATTCTACTGCAAAGGCCCTCCTTCTATTCTTCTTCAATGCACGGTCTCAAATGAGGGTTCCAAATATCTTTTTATAACTCGCACACCTAACCTTTTTACCGCATTAAATGTTTTTCCCTAGGTGTTCCAAATACTCTTCTTTCTCAAACAGCAAAAGAAGAATTCATCTGCAGACCTTCTACTTCACCAAATTCTTGCACAAGCAATCACTGATATATTTGTAAGCTATTAGCATAACTACTGACAACTTTCTGCATTCTGGCACTGACTACTAACAGGAGGACTGATGATTTTTCTTGAAAAACTCCCCCTAGGCCAATGGCCTAAGATCAATTTCCGAAGGAATTATCGAAACCTACTTCCAGTGCAGGCTTATTTCCTTCATCAGATTCACTCTTCCTTACCCATGTTTTCTTCATCTAATCTCTTATTTCTTACATAGTCACTTTCCCTTTTCCTTTATCATCTTTCTATGAAATTCTTCCCTTGTATACCGAACCTCTTCTATCCATGTTTATGTTCCTACAGAATCTTGTAATGTGACCAAATCTGTTTCAATTGAAACACACAGGATTTCTCTATCTAGACCACTCATTGCATTGATTTCCTCTTGATCTTCCTTGATTAGTAATATGCCCAAAACTTCCATAGGTGTAGCATTTAACATTCCTTATACTGACAGACATACTTCTGCATTCAATTGACTTATGACCAAACTTATTGCAACTAAAACACTGACCGGGAAATGATGGACTACTTGAATTTATTTTACTTCTACACTGAGAGGCCATATGACCAAATTTATTACAAGAAAAGCAGTGACCATTAAAATTTTGAGCATTGGGTTGTCTTACCGAATACCTTTTTCCTTTGTTCATCTGATTTCTTTGTCTGGAATCCTTATGTTCAAATCCGAAACATTCTCCCTTCTCATACCCAAGACCTCGCTTATCATTTGCATCCTTTTGTCCTTTAGTCAACTCATCAAGCTTAGCAGAACTAATCCTAAACTTCTCCATGTATTCATTTGCAGAAGTGAGTTCATTTCTAAGAATAACTATCTATCTTTCAAGCTCTTGTTCATTATTTCTGGATTGTTGCAATTCAATCTCCATTTTGGTGTTTCCACCTCCACGGACAACCAAGTTTGCAACAATGGAGAAATATATGATAAAGAAGGAAATGAAGTAAAGAACACAAAAACACTACAAAACAATAAGGTGCTACCCAACCAAATTGTAGAGGAGAGGAGTAGAAAGCTTAGCACCTCCTCCAAGAGCTCACTAGCTAATGGAGGAGAAAATGAGAGGACTCAATCCCCTGGTGCAATGGTGTTGTTCCACACTTGCTCTACGGAGTTGATGTAGTGCTATTGTTGCTGCTATGGAGTGCAAAGTGTTGCTTGAGAGTAATGGATGCAAGAAAAGTTGTGTAGAATGCTTAGAGAATGGCGTGAAGAGACGAACTGAATGCTTAGAAGATTGCTTGGACTTGTGAAGAAGTTGAAATGCATGAAGAGTGAATTTGAAGGAGAGAATGAAGAAAATGTTCATATTCAGGTCGTTTATTTGAAGAGGGAATTACAAATCGACCTCCAATGGGAAGTGTAATGCCTCTACAAGCTTCAGACATAGGAATTTTCCAGGGACGTAAGCACACCACGCGGACCTCTGTGCACCGTGTGGGCGTCCCCGACAATTATTCCCCTATCGACACACAAAACAGATGCCAAGTGGAATGAAGGCAACGAGCTTATGTGGATTTTAGCCTTCGAAATTAGTTTTCTAAAGTGAGGAGGGGTAAAAGGGGAATTTGCATAAGGGGTGCAAATTCACTCCTATACACATAAATTCATAAACTTTTCCATAAAAAATTTTCAGTTCTTTCAGATCCGATGGTTGTCCATAATTAAGTTCATCAAATTTTGTTGTGTAATTAATTTTTTCTTGTAAAGTGTTTGAGGTGGATGATTTTGAAGGGTCCTCTGAATTTTGTGTTGACATTACTGCTTTTTCTTTTTCATGCTTCTTTATTATGATTTTTGGTTTCCCATCAAAGCTAGGTGTGAAATCCAAGGAACCTCAATCATCTTCTAATAGCTTCATGACTTCCTCAATATGATTTTCTTTGTTTTTCCCTTGCACGGGTTCTACTTGTGTAGTTGGTGCAATGTTTTCAAATGGTTTTCCTTATTTTTCTCAATGTTTAAACAACTATTTCGTTCAGGGTCATCTTCGAGTGTGTACACTTTGTTGTTGTAGACATACTTCAGTATACGATGAAGAGTAGAAGGCACCTCATTCATTGCATGAATCCATGGTCTTCCTAAAAGAAGATTATATGAAATATTGTGAGGCATAACATGGATTGGTGTTTCTAATGTGGCCTTTCAAGCTGTAATAGGAAAAGTGATCACACCAAGCAGTTGTTTTCCTACATTGTCAAATCCCTTAATAGATAAAGAGCCAGGTTGAATTTTTATTTATCCACGCCAAGTATATCCAAAAGGGTCACACTACACACATTAAGGGCGAAGCCATTGTCAACAAGGGTTTTTTTATTCCCCGCCCATCATAGGTAGCTATTATCACAAAAGCGTCATTTTGTTTTTGCACTTCCAAAGGAGGGAGCTTACTTTGGTGGAAAACAATATCAACATTCATTTCTTGAATCATGGCTGCTATGCCATTTGGTTGCACATTAGGAGGGGTAGGAACTTGTTGTAAGGAACTTTGAATCATGTTATGATAATGAGGGGATGCTTGAATAAGGTCCCATAATGATATTTTAGTAGGGGTGTTCTTAAGTTGTTCAACAAGATCATACTCCTTTCCACTTTGTGAAGGAAAACAAGGAGGGACATGCAAGATAGGGTTAGGAAATGGGAGGGATGTTGAAGGTGTTTGTCTTGGTTTTGTATTATTTCTAGTGTTATATGTGTGAGCAATGGTAATATAACTCAGCTATTGTTAAACATTATTCTTGGGTGGGTAAAGGATAAGTTTGACTTTGTTTTGAGTTTTTGGTTTTTGTGAGGGTGGGTAAAGAATTAGAGGATTATTAGGATGTCTCGTAGGGTATTTAGGAGGTCCAATAGTCAAGGGAGATCTAACGGACACTTGTGCATTCAACACCTCTGCAATTTTAGTTTGATGTCTTTCTAATGAAGGGGAATATAGTGTCATATTTTCATAATCATCTAAGGAAGCCGAAATGTTATTTTCTTCCACCATGATATCTTCCCTAGGAGGAGATTTTTTAGGAGAACTGCAAACTAGATGTCCATGACATTCAAAGTTTGGTTCTTCTAAAATAACTTCATCACAAGTAAGGGAGTTATCAATGGTTGGATTTTCTTATTTATCAATGATGTCATTGTCTTGTTCAATAATGTTTTCCCTAGGGGAAGAGAGACACATAAGATTCTCATGACTTTCATCAATTGCATTTTCTAACATCAAAGTATCTTCTTCACAACTAGGAGAGATACTAGGAGAAGAACCAATGTGATTTTCATGATATCCATACTTTCATTCCTTTGTCACATAATTTCTTCTACAATAGGATAGGTAGGGGAAGAAACATAAAGAGGGTTGTCATAGATCTTAAATATTTGATCATCTAACACCAATATATCCTCCTCAC
>VDFB02225454.1:0-44565 GCA_007258455.2 Sequoia sempervirens
ATGAGGGTGTCGAGTGAGCTGAGTCGCGATGGAGACACATATGCAGCGGCAATGAAGTCATTCACCAAAAGGATCGATAATATTCAATCACAATAATATAGAAAACGCCAAGATAAATAAGCAAGGCAATAATCATATAAATAAATTCCGATTTATATTTGCACTCCTCCAATGATTGATGGCTCTTTGATTAATTGAATCGACTGATATAATCATGTTGGCGCTGGTTTGATAAGCCGATTATTATTGCAACTTCCCGACAAAGAATGCCACACTGGATATTGCCTGTCGTCCTCAAATTAATCCTGAAACCAAGAGAGTGGCAGAAGAGTATATGTAATGTCCCCTTTTTAGCTAGCTTCAGTGTTTAACGAATTAGCCTATCATTTGGTCCTCGTAGGCTAATGTTGGTGTTTAGAGGGCCTTGTGTGGGAGTTATCTAGTTCTCAAATGGCAGTTTATAATGTTTTCTTCTCCAACTCTTGGGAATATTCAAAGGTGATCTTCTTCAAGGGTTTTCAGCTCTGTTTATGCATACTTACTATTTCTAGTAAGTCACTCAGATGTTGGGGTCCAATCTTACTATTTATAGTAAGGCACCCTAGTGAGCAGAGGAATCAGTGGGCTACCTTTTGATGTTGGCGGAATCAGTATTGTGTTGATATTTATGGAGTTATGGTTAATTAGTTATTATTAAAGTGATAACTTTAATAATAATTATATATAAGTGAATATCATTAATGACTTTATTGACATTATAATAAGGGCTTATTTAATAACATAAAGTCAAATCATTTAAGTCATTGAGATGGGTGCCCACATGAGATATATTATAAAGAAACAAATATATTTTATTATATTTAATGACTTAAAAGTGCATTGGGAGTCATGCTTTTTGGGAGAGGTATAAAAAGCTTTTGAAAAAGTACTCATTCATTCATTCAACACTTCGCAAATTGAAGAGTTTTGGTTGTGGGAAGAAAACAAGGGTTTTCAACTGCAAATTGATCTTGGAGAACGTAGCTCTCTCAGATTGTGCATTCTACAAGTGTGAAATACCACCCAAGGTTTGCATCTTCAAGTGGTTTCACTCAAAGGTCACAATTATGCACATTGGAGTTGATTTTTAGAGATAAATTACAAGTTTGGTTGAGAAGATCAAAGGTATTCATCAAGAGTTAATTTCTGATATCTTTTATTGTTGTTTGCATCATTTTGGAAGCCATGTGGGAGTCTAAGACCAAGCCTTACAGTCCTTGTTGGGTTGTACTTCATCTAGGGCAGGGCGTGAGACTTCTAGGTTGAAACGCCTAGGTTATGAGCATCATTCCACCATCATTTGGGACGACTAATACATTCCTACCATTCTGCAGAAAATTGGTGGTGGAGAAACTTAATTTCTGAGCTAGGTGTCCAAGCAAGGGTTTTTCCAGTTTGTTGATATGAATTTCCAGAATTGCAACTTGTAATGCTTTGGCTTTCAAGGTATGAAAATATTGTAAAGCATTCAACAATAAATCTGATTTTGAAAATATATAGCATTTGCTTCAATAGTTGTTTATTTTGCAACTGTTTGTGTGTGTGCGTGTGTGTATATAATTTCCTTTGCATTTTCTTGGCAAATCTCAAAAAAATACAAAAAAACCAAAAACCATAAAAACCAAAAAAATTAGACAAGGCAGTTTCAGTTAGCAAATATCTCAGATCAAGGTGGGATATTTCAGTGGTATCGAAGCGGATTTCCTACCATCCTGTGTTGAAAACTTGCATGAGTAAAGAATTTATTTAGTATATCAGAGGTGCAACGCAATGGGAACCACCGCAGTTACCAGAGGGTGAAACAGTATCAGGACATTTGGGTATTCGCAAGGACAATTCTAGTGACAGTGATAGTGTGACAGGTACCATGGCAGAAAAGGATAAAGGACGTGCAGATTTGGTTAGTCCTACCAGGAGGCAGTTTGATAGCATGATGAACATGATGTATCAACTTTTGGGCACAATGAAGCAGTTTACCCCACCACAGCACACGGGTTATCCTGGTGAAACTAGTGGTATTCAAGGATATGGTCAGCCTAATGTGGCAGTTCAGCAGTCTACATCTTCTACTAGTTCAGTCCTTAGACCCAACCAGCCGACCTTCACTCCCAGGGAGGCGCCACAGGCTCCATAGGTTCAGATTCAGGAACCACAGGGACTCATGGGTGGGGAAATTACTTGCCACTATGCTTAGTACATGACATTACCGCCTGAGATTAGGGAATTGTTGACCCTAAATTAGTTCCTGGATCAAAAGAGGCCTAGAGGCAGTGGTGCAGTTAGGACTAAGCACAGAAGCACAAGGCACCCCAAGCACCACTGGGCACACGTGATTTTCAGCAGGTTGTGAGCAAGGTTACCTTGCCACACTTTGACGGTAGTGATAAATGCACTATGAGATCGTGCATCCAGAAATTGGACAACTATTTGTCTTTGAGACCAATACCAGAGGAGGACGCGATTAAGTTCACTACATTACACCTAGATGGTCTAGCACGTGAGTGGTGGTATCAAGGGTAGGTGACACTCTAGCATCATCTTATTACCACCTACAATGAGTTTACTAACAAACTCATCGAGCAATTTGATCGTAAGGATCCAGAGTTATATTTCAAGGAGCTAGCTCAACTCAAACAAATTGGCACTTTGGAGACTTACATTGGGGAGTTCCAGAGATTGTCAATAATGGTTCCTAGCATTACTGAGAGAAGGTTGGTGATTTTATTTTGTGAGGGACTATTAAAAGCCTTTGCGTGGATGGCTCAAGGCATTTGACTCACCCACTTTGCAGGACGCGACGAAAAAGGCACAAAGCATGGAGCTTGCTGCTCCAAAAAAGCAGTTCCCGCCTAAAACCTTGACTCCTCCAAAGGATGAGAGCCATCATCAAGTTGCAGATCAGAAAAATAAATCAGTAGTTAAGCTTGATGATGAGACCCTTAATGACTTAAGAAAAAAGAAATTATGTTACTGGAGCAAAGGGCCATATCGTAGGGATCGTAATTGTCCTATTAAGGGCAAGGCAAATCAAATGGAATGGTATTATGCTGATGATTCAGATTCTAAGATTTCAAAACAGCGAGCTGAACCAAAGGATAATGAGTTTGGAAGAGCATCTACAGGGTCAAGGAAAGATGCTAAGCTATCTCCTATGCCATTATACTCTACCATCTAAAGACAGGGATCATTCAGAATCAGAGGAGTCGTGAATGGGCAGCATTGTGTCACTTTGATTGATATTGGAGCTACGCATAACTTTATCGATGAGGGTTTAGTTGTCAGGTGTGGGCTTTAGGTAGAGAACTTTGAAGGGTTTAGGGTAAGAGTATGTTACATCCCGAATGTATAGTTACTATTTACTATTACTGCATAGAGTAAAATGGATGTAAAGAGAATTTTGAAGATGAATAAAATATGTTTGTACCTTGTTATCAATATGAATGTTTCCCATTTGATGATTGTCTCATTCAATGTTACTTCAGTTGATGTTATCCTTCGTGAAATATTGCATTTATGTGAATAGAAGGTTATTGAATTGTAATTATTCTAACTTTGGAGATGTTTATGTATACTGCATATGTTATGAACATTTGACTACCGTGAGCATGTGTTAGTGGGTGCAAGTATGTGTTCCATTCCTCCAGGCGAAGGGGAAGTATCACTCGGGAGAAGATCTTGGTCAGGTAACCGATAAAGTAAACTATCTAAGCATACACACACCACCTTAGATTGAGTGAACTGAGTCAGTTTATGGGTTATAGGTAAGTCATCCATAGTTTGTATGTTTGCATTAGGAGTCTTGTTTACTTCTGCATACTTTTGTGAGTGATGTTTATCTGTTTGGGGTTTTGAGATCATTCTTGTGTTATTACGATCATATGGATAGGTGGGATGTAGGTGGAAGTATGTTTATATGTATGCACATGCGTGTTAGGAGGATCTAACAACACGTATATGCATATGTATAGATATACCACACGTACACACCTATCGATATGATGGTAACGTAAATGGATGTAAGTGAATCGGATGTGAACATATATATACGTATCGATATGTATATGCGTATCGATACAAGCGTACGTTGGCAAATGGATATGCTCATACAGATGCATTGATATGGTATACCTACACATACATGTACATAGAGGTATATACATGTATACATATACATATATGCACACATCCTATATATCGGATGTATGTTGATTGGCTTACGATATATATATTTATTTAATGAATATATATATATATATATATATTTATTTATTTATTTATATGTAAATATATATTAAATATTATATATATATATATATATATAGTTATATATATATACATACTTAGGTATTTAAATATATATATATATATATGTATGTATATCATATATATACTATATATAAATTACATATGGTTTTATACATTGGAAATCGACTTAATTCTAATTTAATAAAGGAGTCGATTTAATGTAGACTTCCTTTGACGTATTTAAACTTTGGCTTAAATATGCCGATATTGTTTATGGTGATGAAACTCGACATTGAATCATGCACGGCTCTGAGAATTAATCACGTGTCACCTGCTATGGAATACGCAGGGATGAAACAATGAAATACGCCTTAAATTTTGTGGCTTTGACCAAGTCAATATGAAAAATTATGGAAGCACAGACCAAGTCCAACACAATTATTGAATTCAGTCGACTCAACCCAGAAAATAGTCGATGCAAGTTATGTGTTGATAAAATGTGATTGACTTATTCCCAGCATATGGAAATCGCGCCATTAAACCAGTTTGGTGCCACCTCTACTATCATTTTCCTGTAGGTGTTGATTTGGCAGAAAATTACGAATTGCCCATGTGCAGTTGAAATGGTCTTTTTGAATGCTAGCAATTGGGAAGTCAATTCATCATGCCTTTTGTTGAGTACAGGCTTGAACTACTGCCACCTCCAAGCTAAATAATTCAGAAAGAGAGTGGTGTCGATTTACATGCCAAGACTATAGGAATTTTGGAGGCTGGCTACTTTATAAATAGTCGCCCCAACTCTCTTGCAACGTATTATTATCTTGTGCATTGTCTTATGTTTCATTCTTAGCAATTTAGAGTGATCATTATTTGCAACCATCATTCACATTTCTGTGTGATCATTATTACCATTAAGAAGGGTGTATCATACCAGAGGAATACGTCTTTATCTATTTATCATTTTTGAGTTTACTAGTCAATTTCATCAGTTATAGGAGTGAGAATAGAGAGAGACTTGTGAGGAAGAGTTGTCTATTTCTAAGAGAAGAGTGCTTTCAACAAGAAAGGGAGTGGGAATTGAATTGTGAAGCTGAGTTAAGCTGAACAACTAAAGGAGAAGGTTGCTTTGTCATTAACAATTTGGAAAAAGCAATAACAGGCATGGGGTTTCCTCTTCTTATCATTTTAAAAGGGGTTTATTATATTTTCTATGCTGCATGGAATGTCTTTACTATTTGTGCATTAGAAGTAAATATGATGGTATTCTAAAAAAGGAATTGAAGCTTTTTAGCTGTATTTATACTGTAGTATAAGATCTCCATAATAGGATAATGTTGCTTATATTAGTTAATATTTTCTAGGCTTGATTGAATGCAAGAGTCCCTTGAGGTACAACCGGCTAAGTTATTAGTTTAACTCGGAAAGCTTGTGTTACTCCTAGGATAGTAATCCAGTATGGGAGGGAGCTTGTGTACTTACTTGCTAAGTAGATTCATTTCTAGTAGATTAGTATGTTGCAAGATAGTCTGGGATACGAATTATCCATTGAAGGACAATACCTATGCGTAGTAAAGATAGCCTTAAGTCAAATCGGCCCTGAATAGTGTATGTGATGGATGACTTCATTCTAAATTCTGAATGAGAACACTTTGGCCAAAGTAGTGCAATGTACGAGAATCCACTTAGTTGTGTGACACTTGAAGTTGAGACTACACTGTCAGCTCACCATGATCCCGTATTACATACTAGTTTGAGAATGTCGGGTTACTAAAGGATCTAGTTATGTAGGACAGAGCAATATGCTTAGTTGGTTGTCGTTATCGGTTACTCTACCAATCTCTTCGTCGAAGGAAAGGGCCATCTATTGAATGATAGATGTGCGGGGAACCACATCGAGAGTTTGTGGTTGACGGAAAAGCGCCTGAATGATGCTTCTCCTCCACAGCAGACGACAAAAGAACCAAGATTTGAAAGGAAGGATCCTTGACCGTCTTACTACTATTTGTTCTAAAAGCTCCATGAGCTATGTATGTATTTGTATGCTTTCTTACTCTGTTGTATATTTGAAAAGAAAAGGAATACATGTTGGAATATGTTTTGTATCTTGTTTGGAAATTATCAATAAAAGAAAAGAAAAATTTTATTCCAATGGCTTTATTACTTGTTACCTTTACTCGTTTGGTGTAAAATAAGAAATTTTTACTTTATGAAAGGGTTAGTACGTTACAGAGTAGCAAATGGTTTCACTCTTACTCGCACCAGGAGGATCCTTAATCTCATTTTGTTGTTGAATGATTACGAATTTCAAGATGATTTTTATGTCATCGGCATGGGGAGATGGACATTGTATTGGGCATGAAGTGGCTTCAACTTGTAGAATATGGAAATGAAGTTTGAGGTGAATGGTAGAAAGTATGTATTGAAGGGAATAGCTGAGGAGAGTTTACATGCCATCTCCCTCAGTGAGGAGAAGTATAGAAGGAAAGAGAAAGAAATTGAACAGGCGGCGAAGGAGCATGAGCAAATCCAAGAGGAGTATGATTCTATTCATTGCTCCAAAGGTTCAAAGGAAGATAATCAGACCAGCAAGGGGTTAATGTGCAATTTGTTAATAATCCTCTATTTGAGAATGATGTTGGTTTGGTTTATAACAATCCACTCTTTGAGCTGGATGACGATCTCCCTCTTGACCCTAGTGTGGAGTTGAGCAATGATCACAGAGTTTGGGATCCTTCTTGTGCATCAGGATTCCGGACAGGGCTTACAAATGAATTCTATAGCGTGTACATTATGCGTAGTGCATACAATTTTACCTTCAACCCACTTGTACATGATTTGACTTCGATCCACAGAGCTTGTGCGCATGTTCTGGACAATTGGAATGAGGTTCCTCCTTGTGCAAATGAGGAAAGCAAACCCTGCTTGTATCCAGAGTTTTTTTTCATGTTGGGCATACTTTTGAGACACATGATACAGGGGTTGACCTTGGTCAACGTGTTTTATCAGTTGTGCTAAACTAGTGTTGCAGGAGTTATTTGGAGACAAGAAGGAGAAACCACAGTTCTTCCCTTGGGACCTAGGTGGTGATGTGTTCTACCTTCAGTTGAGATTGCTTGGGGTCAAGCAATTTCGGGGAGGGCAGACTGTAATGTCCCCTTTTTAGCTAGCTTCGGTGTTTGACGAATTAGCCTATCATTTGGTCCTTGTAGACTAATGTTGGTGTTTAGAGGGCCTTGTGTGGGAGTCATCTAGTTCTCAGATGGCAGTTTATAGTGTTTTCTTCTCTAGCTCTTGGGAATATTTAGAGGTGATCTTCTTCAGGGGTTTTGGGCTTCGTTTATGCATACTTACTATTTCTAGTGAGTCACTCAAATGTTGGGGTCCAATCTTACTATTTATAGTAAGGCACCCAAGTGAGCAGAGGAATCAGTGGGCTACCTTCTGGTGTTGGTGGAATCAATATTGTGTTGATATTTATGGAGTTATGGTTAATTAGTTACTATTAAAGTGATAACTTTAATAATAATTATACATAAGTGAATATCATTAACAACTTTATTGACTTTATAATAAAGGCTTATTTAATAACATAAAGTCAAATCATTTAAGTCATTGAGACGGGCGCCCAAATGAGATATATTATAAAGCAACAAAAGCAAATATATTTTATTATATTTAATGACTTAAAAGTGTATTGGGAGTCGTGCTTTTTGGGAGAGGTATAAAAAGCATTCATTCAACACTTTGCAAATTGAAGAGTTTTGGTTGTGGGAAGAAAACAAGGGTTTTCAACTGCAAATTGATCTTGGAAAACGTAGCTCTATTAGATTGTGCATTCTACAAGTGTGAAATACCACCCAAGGTTTGTATCTTCAAGTGGCTTCACTCAGAGGTCACAATTGTGCACATTGGAGTTGATTTTCAGAGATAAATTACAAGTTTGGTTGAGAAGATCAGAGGTATTCGTCAAGAGTTAATTGTTGATATCTTTTATTGCTGTTTGCATCATTTTGGAAGCCACATGGGAGTCTAGACCAAGCCGTATAGTCCTTGTTGGGCCATACTTCATCTAGGGCAGGGCATGAGACTTCTCAGCTGAAACGCCTAGGTTATGAGCATCATTTCACCATCATTTGGGGCGGCTAAGACATTCCTACCATTCTACAGCAAATTGGGGGTGGAGAAACTTAATTTCTGCGCTAGGAGTCCAAGCAAGGGTTTTTCCAATTTGCAAATATGAATTTCCAAAATTGCAACTTGTAATGCTTTGGCTTTCCGAGTATGAAAATATTTTAAAGCATTCAACAATAAATCTGATTTTGATAATATATAGCATTTGCTTCAGTAGTTGTTTATTTTGCAACTGTTTGTGTGTATATATATATATATATATATATATATACTTTCCTTTGCATTTTCTTGGCAAATCTCAAAAAAAAACAAAAGAACCAAAAACCATAAAAACCAAAAAAATCAGACAAGGTAGTTTCAGTTAGCAAATATCTTAAATCAAGGTGGGATATTTCAGTTAGATCAAGGTGGTATTATGAGCGCAAAACCCCTGAAGAAGATCACCTCTGAATATTCCCAAGAGTTGGAGAAGAAAACACTATAAACTACCATCTGAGAACCAGATAACTCCCACACAAGGCCCTCTAAACACCAACATTAGCATACAAGGACCAAATGATAGGCTAATTCGTCAAACATTGAAGCTAGCTAAAAAGGGGACATTACAGTATATGTATTGAAATACTATGGATAAGACGAATGAATGGCAGCTGACCAAGACCCGATACCATGTCATACGACGATGCTGGGAAATAATAATAAGCTTCGGTTCAACATAAGGCCATTGTTCCCCAATAGAATATAATAGATATGCAAATATTTGATAATCGATATGCAACTCAATGAATGAATACGGCCACACTAGCACTGATATCGACCAACAAGTTCAATAACACAATCACTATCAATATAATCGCTCAGACAGGAATGATATTAATTGCTCAATGTGAATCGACCAATCTTTGGAAATATGCATGCTATCGTAATAGGAGGGTCTTCATAACAGATATCTTCTATAAATCGACCAACATAAATAATATTCAATATTGATTGCTCAAATTGAAAGACCAAATATAATCGATCAACCTGGATAAATCGAACTCCAACAAATTTGTCTCCGGAGGAGACTCATGAATTTGCACAAACTCCAATGGCTAGGGTGGATTCATTTCACCACTGAAACCCCGAAACATCAAGTCCAAAAGCTCTCAGAGAAATAAATGAAATAAACTCCAATGGTGATTGATTCATTCCTGAATCGCCTTTTTGTAGCCCCCTATGAAATAACTGTTCAAATATTTGAATATTTGAATAATTAACCTTAGGAGGGAAAGTAGTGACTTTATAAATATTTAGTCCCACTTTAGTCGCTTCATTATAATTTAATTAATTAATAATATTCGTAATATTTGCTTATGAGGAATAAATTAATTAATTAATAAATAAATAATTCCCTTGATTTAATTACTAGCTTATGGGAATTTGATAGGCCAATAATTTATCTGAACCATCAATTGGAAGGAGACATTACACTCAACCACACATCTACCACAAACTAGATGTTTTGTGAACTTTGCCAAAACATGCATGACAGAAAGCATCTTCTTGTCAAAGATATTGAAAGCTTTTTTAATATTTCAACTTTCTACTCTCAATGGCTATGTTGTGTCTCTTTTGCATTGTAATCAATTCAAATCCCTTTTCTTGGAAGCATCACATTTTGTAGCAAATAGTTGTGAGAAATTCGAAATAGGAAGTACATGAAATGAGTTGATTACCTTCTCGAGCTTATCAAATGCTTCTTGTGTTGTATCATCTTGCATGCCTTGAGCACTAATGACATGGCCCAAGCATAAACATCAACCTAACATGTAATTTTTTTTGCAAATAGAGCATGTTGCTTTTATATGCCTGGAACTATATCCAAACACTTCAAATGATATTCCCAAGTCTTATTGTAAATCAAAATGTCATTAAAGAAAAACAAAACAATTTTTCTTAATTAATTGTTATATGCCTGATTCGTGCATGACTAGAAAGTATGTAATGCCCTTAATAGAGATATTAGTTGTATTTCAGCAAAAAAATTAAATCAACACAAACCTAAGCTCTTTTTTATCATCAAGATGTCAATGTGGGCAAGGTGAGAGCATATAAAAATTGGAATATGGACTATAAGAAATTAATTTCAAACTCACTAGCAGCGTGCCATTTAGTTTGCAATCAATGTCAAATTGGCAAATAGTAAGCAAATAAATGATCAGTGCTAAACTGGTAGATTACAAAGACAGATCTGATCAAAGCCAAAATGGAAAATAGCAGGCAAATCTGATTAACACCAAATTGATGAATAATGAAAAATGTAACTCTTGGTGGCTATGACATCCAATCATTATTACAATGCAAATGCAAGAAATAAGTAAATCTAGTGGAGGACCTTCCAAATTATTACAAATGATTACCAAAACAGAAGTTTCTCGTATAGCAGCAATTTATAGACAATATTGTATCATCACATGAACCAATATTGTCGTCAAAAGTAATCAACAATGTAATGAGCAGATATCCTCTAGTAATCAGTTGTTAACCATCAAGGAAAGTACTTATAGTGATGGTTTCCAAAAATGTTCAAGTTTATTACTGTATGGTAGCTGATTGACCTTTGAAAATCACCCAAACTTATGCTACAGAAATTAATAATGACCATATTCTTGATAAATATTCAATAAATACCCTCAGAACTAGTACAGAACACTATAGCAACTCTACGGAACACTATAGCAATTGTACGGAACATTATAACAGCTAATAAAATAAAAAATATTCCCTGCAAAACTAAAAACTAAAACAAAGTTTAACAAAAATTTGTAAAAACTACACACCAAACACCAATGGAAATTGGAGATACAAAGCATATCAGCTCAAAGGTAATCCTTGAATGGAATTACTCCTTTGGAATAGAGGGGTTTTGTCCTCAACTCCATTTTCTAATAGAGTTTTCATCCTAGGTGTCATGTCTCCTTTTTCAGAATAAAGAAATAATTTAATAATTTAATTTAGGTTGCCCAAAAAGAAACTATAAAATTATAGAAAACAACTTATATGTTATTATTAAATTATAAAGTACATCAAAGTGATATGATAAAGTGATGATGTCAAAATTCTCGCTAGGATAAGGAGGCAAAGTGAAAAATATTAAATTAAAAGGAAAAAATAATTTCTAGAGACTTCTTGGAAGCTAAAAATAGCAAGCAAGTAATCATAAAAAGCGTTAGGCTTGAGGAAAATCAATCCATTGTTTGTTGCAAAAACTCCTTTCTTGAAGATTGAGCATTTATGTTCATCTTTTGGCTAGAGAATGGAAACCCTCTTGTTTTCCGAATTGCATTTAAGTAAGAAAACCCTCTTATCCAATAGAGGCGATTCTATCCAAGGATTGCATTTGTGCAAAAGATTGTTTCAGAAGCATATTGAAGATTTCCAATGTTGTGCCAAAATTCAATAGATTCCTAGTTTCCAGTTGATATTTTCAGTTATTATGTAAATTTCTAAATTTTATATCAGTTTATGGTGATTTCACTCGTTGAGTACTCGGCAGAACTCGCTAAACTTGTGATTCTTTTGGGCAGCCAAGACAAATCGACCAGACTCGCGAGCCGAGTCTTGAAAAGTCTTGCCGAGTACTCAGCTGAGTCTTGAGCTCAAACTCTTGGTCTGCAAGGAAAACGCCCAGGCAGCATTTTAAGGAAAAAAACATTTTTCTTTCATTTTTAACTCTTATTCACCCATTTCACCAAGCCAAACATCAATCTAGCAAGGAAATGAGTTGAGAAGAGAAGTTTTTAGGATTGAAAATTGATCAAATAATCAAACAAGTAGTTGGATGCAATGGAGGAAAACTAAGACACTTTTGAAGAAACAATCAATCATCATTTTGATATTGTAGAACCTTCTAGTTCGAGGCTTGAAAAATTAAGTTACATTAGGAGGGGAAAGAGGAAGATGTAGATTGTATTTGGTTGGTTTTTTCATTTTGACATATCATTATATGCTGTGTAGCCGGTTCGCCTGGTTTTGGGCTCGGTCCTGGTCCGGGTTCTGGTCCGGTCCCTCTGTGGGTTTGACCAGGGTCCTTGCATTTGAGCCTTGGTTCGCTGGTGAAGAACCCGGGCGAACACGAGCAGAACCCAGGCGAACCCAAAGCGAACCCGAGCAGAACCCACGCGTCTGGGCTGCAAAAAAGCGTTTTTTTCTGTATTTTTTTAATATTTCCTTCACTTTGACTTTGACCCACGCCCATGGGAACCCTAAAAGTGACCTCTAAAACAAATTAAACACCTAAACTACCTCATTTTCATTCATTTGTTTTGCAAACAAGCATTTTCATTCCAAGAGGCTGAGTTCTTATTTTAACTTGTTGGATTGACAAAAGGAGTTGAATATTGATTGTTGAAGCTTCTACAAACGATTGCATTGCCATTCCTACAGATTTGCAAGTGTTCATTGGCTGCCACAAAGATTGTTGAAGATTATTTTTGCAAAGAGGTAAGTTTTTCTCATTTTTTTTTTTTTTTTGTTTTACAAACAGAAACTTTGTTTTGCTTCTTTTTTTTTCTGTTCTTCTATGAATGTATACATTGTGCAAGATTCAAAAGAGCTAGGTTTTAATTTTTAAAAAATTATTATATTTTGTTTTCATTCAAATTTTGAATGTGTTGTTTGCAAAACAAATTGCCATAGGAATCACAATGTCAATGGGTTCTACCTCCGGCTCCATAGCTAAACCAAACCCAAAGTTCAAAACAAGTGCAAATTCTCCTCTATGGCAGTATGTTGAAATGATAAGACAGATTCCAGGTGGTGGTGGTTATGTTTGGAAATGCAGTGGGTGTGAAGTTACATATTCTAGTTCATACCATAGGGTGAAAGCACATTTGTGTGGCATAACTGGAAAAGGCATCTCACCTTGCCCTGGAAAGAAAGATGCCCCTATTCAACCTGAGACAATTGCAAAATACATTATGGAGCAAGAAGCAGCAGATCAACGGGAAGCCCAAAAAGGAAATCACCCTTTGTTAAAAAAAAAATCAAAGGGAATGCAGCCCCCATCTAATCCCAATCCCAATATTGTGGTAGAAGACCACCCATTTATGGCCATTCCAAATCTTCAAGCTCAAAGTGCACAACCTTTTGCAAACAAGAGAGCAAAGGGACCTTTGGAAGTTGCATTTCAAAATGAGAGTAGAGCCCTTGCCGACCAATGTGTAGCAAGATGCATATATGCCAATGGACTATCTTTTAATGTTGTTCGTTCTCCATATTGGAAAGAGATGTTGAGAACGGTTAATGAAGCTCCAAAAGGGTACAAGGGCCCGGGTTATGAGAAGGTGCGTAGCACTTTATTGGAAAAGGAGGTTGAGTTGGTTGAAGATGCATTGAAGCCTATAAGAGATTCATGGGTTGAGACAGGTGTGTCCATTGTTTCAGATGGTTGGAAGGACTCAAAAAATCGGCCTTTGATCAATGTCATAGCGGTGTCCCCTAAAGGGGCAATGTTTTTGAAAGCCGTGGATTGTGAGGGGCAAGTAAAAGATGGGCAATTTATTGCTAATATTCTTATTGCAGCCATTGAGCAAGTGGGAGCCCGCAACGTTGTTCAAGTTGTAACGGACAACGCGAAGAATTGTAGAGCTGCAGGGTTGTTGGTTGAGGAAAGATATTCACATATCTTTTGGACACCTTGTGCGGTCCATTCACTCAATCTTATGCTGCAAAAGATTGGGAATAAAATTGAATGGATCAAACAATTGTATACTGAGGCTGAGGACATTCAGATGTTCGTCACCAACCACCACTTGTCTCAAGGGATCTTTAGAACATTTTCAAAATTGGAGCTATTGAAGGTAAGAGAAGTAATATTTACATTTGTCATTTTCTGATTTTCATAATTTGATTGTTCAATCTAATTTAAATTCTTCTTTAAAGTTTATTTTTAAATATTAATTATTTTTTTTAATTTGCAATAGGTTGCAGAAACCCGCTTTGCCTCTAATACAATCGTCTTGAGACGACTTGTGAAAGTTAGGCAAGCACTTTCTAGCATGGTGATTAGCACCAATTGGTCTATATGGAGGCAAAGCAGCACTGAAAGAGCAACAAGAATTAGGAGCATGATATTAGATGACTCATGGTGGGATCGTGTGGAGTATCTCCTTAGCTTCACCGAGCCCATTTTGAGTATGATTCGCTATACTGACATGGACAAGCCATGCATTGGACAAATATATGATGGTATAGACTCAATGCTTGAGAAGATCAAGTGCACCATAAATGCAAGAGAGCAAGACCCTGAAGAGACTTTCTTCAAACAAGTGCATACAATTGTTGAAGAAAGATGGAACAAAATGACAACTCCATTACACCTTCTTGCCTTTGCATTGACTCCAAAATACTACAGCTCTCAGGTTCTTTCACAACCAGGAAGGCTTCCTCCATATAGAGATTTAGAAGTGGTTGAAGGGTACAAGGCAGCATTTGTGAGACTCTTCCCTGATCGAGATTTGCGGAGTGTAGTCACGGATGAGTTCACTATTTTGTGCACTCAAATCATCTAGATGTTGATGCCTCCCGTGATAGGTTCTTAAAGGATGTTCATTCTTGGTGGTACTTCCATGGACAATACTTCCAAAATTTGCAGCCCCTTGCAATCAAAATTTTATCACAAGTAAGTTTAATAAATTTTCATATTTTAGTTTTAAAAGTTTCATAATTCCATTTATAAATTTTTAATTGTTTACTTTGTCTTCATAGGTTGCTAGTTCATCCGCATCTGAGAGGAATTGGAGCACATATTCTTTCATCCACTCAGTAAAGCGCAATAAATTGCTGTCAAAAAAAGTGGAGAACTTAGTATATGTGCATTCCAACTTGCGTCTCCTTTCACACAAACAACCTAACTACAAGGAAGGGGAGACGAAGTTGTGGGATATAGTGCTAGAGGATACTGACTTGGATGCTTGCAGTTCCCAACATATTGCATATGAGGATGAGGATATCCAACAGGAGCATGGGCACAATAGTAGTGCTAGTGATGGTGCCATTGGCACTACTTGTGATTCATCTAGTCTTCCTACTTCATCTAATGTCAATGTTGACATTGATATGGATGATCTAGAGAATCCATATGATGATTAAAACTTTAAAAGTGTTGTAATATTGAACTTGAAGTTTGAACAATGAATATTTATCATGCATGTTTTAAATGACATTCAAGTTTATGGTGGTTTTGTTGTTTATATGATGTTATCAATTATGTGATATTCTAATCCTAATTCATGCTTCTAGGCTGCATATATATATATATATATATATATATATATATATATATATATATATATATATATATATACATATTTTGTAATTTGTACTAACGAACCCAAGACGAACCGAACCCACCCCCCAAAAAATTTTGCCGAACCGGCGAACTGAACCCGCGAACCCGAACCCGAACCCGAACCCGAACCGGCTACTTAGATTATATGTAAACAATTATAAATTTATAATGCTGTTATACATTTGAAACTATGAAACTTTAAATTTTGAGAATTTGAGGATCATATGACATGTGTAATGTTTAAATTATGACAAATTGATACTCAAATTAGACTTTTATGTTGTCTAAATGCATTAATTTCTTCTTTTTGTGTGTAATTATAAGGTTTTTTTGCCAAGTCTGTGCCAAGTTTTTTGCCAAGTTTGTGCCGAGTCCCAAGTCCGAGTCAAAATTTTGGGCTGCCGAGTTGAGTCAAAGTCTGAGTCCTAAAACTATGTTTCCGATTATCTTATTGACAAATATTATATAATTCCTAGCTTATTTCCCAGAAATATTATTTTGGTGCTAGTCGTAAATTACTTGGCTGTATCATTTATGGTGTAGCTGTACCATATATGGTGTAGCTGTACCATTTAATTGATTGATAAAGTATCGTACTATTTTTTAAAAGTTTATTGGATTAATATGTGATGTGGAGATTATAAAGGCTTCTGTACCAATTTAAGTTGATACGATCCACTTTAAAAAGGTTTGACCACTATGTTTCCAAAGCTGGTCAATCATATTTTTATTTGATTGCCATGCAATCTCAAGTGGGCCATACTTCTTAAGGGAATTAAAGTCTATGTTTGTGAATTAAAGGAATTAAACATTGGCGTAATCTATTTGATGAGATATCATTAATATATTTTGATGTTTGTGTAAAGGCTGATTGATATCAATCTGGTGCTCATAATCTTTTTAAGGTGCTTGTTATTTGGTGAATGTTGGGGTTGATGCCTTTGAAGGCAATTTAATCATATGTGTGGTTGTAGCTTACATTCTTTTTAAAAAAGGTTTGCAGCTGTTGGCTGCAGTTATTCATATGGGAAAGTCTTTGGAAGTAAGGTCTCGTGCTTAACAAAATTCTAGCTGTGGGTTCAATTTCCACTAATACAAGGATGGTTGTAGCTGAGTACCAATCCAAATAATGCCCTTGTGAGTATCTTTTTCATTATTCAGTCTGCGGCATCATTCATAATTTCATTGCAGCATCTACAGTCCATATAACCTAAAGGGGCCCTCTTACATCAGGATATTTAACTATGAATATCGCTGATGCAGTTACAATATTTCAATTATCAGTTATCTGCTAGTATTCAGTCTTTTTGTTACAGAGTTTGACATCACTTGAGGTTGCTGCTTGCTACCGGTCCAATTATATTAGATTTTGGCATTGATTTTGGAGTTGTCTGTAGTAGTAATACAATAGTTTGGGTAAAAATTGCAACATCGGTTCATTCTTAATCATACTATCAAACATTTCAGCTTACCCCAGGTATTTAATAATTTATGCAATTTCCTTGCCAAAATGAAATGTCTATCTTTAGATTGTTGGACAACTATTTGACATAATTCATGTATTTGAATTAGAAGAGTATTTCATTGCTTTATCAATCAAATTGTAATCATATGTGCAGTTCTCCGTGATATAGCTTGAATTTGTAAGTCTGGATGGCTATGCCGCCAAGACACTATCTATTTTATATATTGCATACATTGTAGAATTGTGTGCTTTGCCACCAATGAATAAGTGTCCTAATCACCATATGCTCTCACCTTGCCCACACCAAGATTTGGGTGATCAAAAAGTCTGAGTTCTACATTTCATGCTAATATTTGTAAAAATCCAAAAAAAAATTGATTCTTGCACATTATACTAGGGCAAAGAAATGAACACAAAGGCTCTAATTAAAAAACAAGAGTTTGATGCATAAAATGGTGGAGAGTACAAATGAGACATCACTCCCTTTTTATAAACTCCTATGGAAATTAAAATAAAAATATTCACTTTTCCCTCCAAAAAAAATCTATTTTAATTTACTTTTGTAACTCTACCCTAAAATAATAAAATATCACTAAGAGTTAAATAAGACTTTATTATGCCCCCATTTGTGCAGTCTAGGAAATAATAAATTTGTCGTTTACAATGTAGGCAAAAATTAAATTAAAATTTAAGACTTAGTTATTGTTTATTAAAATATTTCCCTAACCTAACCAATTAACCTACGGGAAATTAGAAAATAGGCTAAAGGCCTATGACAAACACCTAGGGCTGAAAAGGGGGACATGACAAAGTAGCTGGTGCATTTGTAAAATCAAATGGCATGACAACGAACTCAATATGTCTGATAAGACATTTGAAAGTTGTCTTATGCACATCTTCCTTACAAACAAAAATCTAATGGTAGAATGATCTCAAATCAGTCTTTGAGAAGTAAGTTGCTGTTACATCCCCTCTAACTTAAACATGTTATGGCAATGAAATTATGGTCGTTATGTTTGTTGCAAGTATCATGAGAATGTGAAATTGAGGATAGAATAAATGAATTATTATGTTGTAACAACAAATGTATGTGATGATGAGTTTATATTTAAACATGTATATATGTCAGGAATGGTCTAACCCTAATCTTTTTATCAAGTGGTTGTAGGAATGTCTACACTCGAAGGGAAAGGGAAATATCATCAGGGAGAGGTCGTGGTTAACAAAGGATCAAATTATCATCATGCCTTGAATCGGTGAAAAAAATAGCTAAATTGAAGTCGTAACCTTGGCTATAATTATTTAATTAAATTATAAGAAAACGAGTCAATCAATTCGTGTATCATCGTATATCCTTTGAGGTCTTAAATTCATCTTTTGCTCATCCCGAGAATTTTTATTAAAATAAATATTTAAGTTGAAAAATTGGAACCATCTCCTAAGCCGATGGATGCTATTATAATTTATGGTAAATGAAAAAAGAAAAGTTTTGTTAGGCGACGGTGAGGTGGAAGGCGGTGACTTCCCGCCATCTTACCACCTCTCTTTTGTGAAACGTCCAAGAGAGGAACTCAACAGACGTGCGCCCAGTGAAATCTTGGAGACTCGACGTTGAAGAGCTTTTTCTCTCTTTCTTTTAACCAGCTTTCGATTACTTCTTTCGGGCTTCCCTCTTCAATTCGCTTTTTTGGCAGAGAAATCTTCTTCTTTCACTAGGAGTCATTCTCTATAAACTATTCCATTTTGAGTCGTGTTCAAAAACTTTTATCCTTTCTCTCTTCATCATCGGTACGATTATTGCATGCTACCTTGCTTCATCGAAGGATTAAACGTTCTTTTGATTCAAGTAGTTATGTGGCAGTCTAGGCCAGGCGATTCCTTCTTGCAATTCTCAATCTGTTGAAAGAATATCAATTCCGTTTCCTCTTGACAGAGGGACTGTTCTATACGCCGAAGTAGATAGTATTTGAAGGAGGAAAGTTTCTAAAGAAATAGTCAAGCTCTCGCTGTATTGTCAGACAAGTCTTGTGAATCATTTTCTGAAAATGATTATTATTGAAGAGTTTAGTTTACTCTGTTAGTCATCTATGAGAAGATGATTGGGTGTATTTTTAGTTGTATTGAATCTCAAGAATCGACTTTTGCTTAATTTCAAAACAAGCTTGATAGTAGGCTTTTCTTGTTGATTTTGTATAAATATTGTTCATGCTATCGAACCACTCTTAGGTTCTCAAATCTGAACTTGAGTTGGGTCCGAGTCTACAACTATTTCTCTGTGGTCGAATCAGCTAATGTTTTAGCCATAGAATTCCTTCCACTCTATTCTTGGTATTCTGAGTTGAACCCATGTCTCTTACTTAAATTCGAGACCATTAAATCAGGAGGAACTTCATGGAAAACAAGTCTTTTTCTTACCTCTTAATGTGTTAAGTAAACCAAACGCCCTTAAGATGTGATTTGATAATGAGCCAACTCTTTCTCTTTCTCTCTCTCTTTATATACCTATTATAATTGCTAAACCTGGAATCAAGAAGTAAGATTTTGAAATATGACTTTGGAATATAAAACTTTATGGTTAAGATTTGATCTTAAACTAAGCAGAAAATGATAAATCAAACCAATCATTGTAAATAGACCTTGAGATAAATGTAATCATGTCGAGCAAGGGTGAGAGTGCTAACGGCATAGGTGTGCCAGTAACGTTAAAATCCTTGGCCAAGGTACGATGCTAGATTAAGCATCTATCAGCTATCAAATACCAGATATACCCCTGGTCAGAGTGATCTTTCTAGTTGGGAGTTACCCATAGTGAAGGATCAATCAGGTGGTATAGGTCCTTGACACCAGGCTCAGAGGCATGATGATAATGTGTGATCCATTGTTGATTACCCTCGTGAAGGGTCGGGTTCTTCAGTTGAAGAAACTCGGGAGACCGGTAGGTCTTGGTTGGGCAGAAAAGCCCTTGATGATATTTCTTTTTCCCTTGGAAACAAAAGAGTTCTAAGCAATGCAATCCAACAGGAAGACCCTAAACTGTACTTTCTTGTAAACCCTTCTCTCTCTCTCTCTTACTTTCAGTTATAAATACTTCAGTATATTTATTTCATTGCTGTAATAATTGCTCGTTACTTTTTGAAAGCAAAGTAAAGTAGTTATTTTCCTTCTGTAATTTTCTATTATATGTTTACAGTTAATTGTTCCCTTTTCTACTGAAATTGAAAACTAAAAGTTAGTTGATGAATTGTTTATGATGTAATTACTTCAAAAAGTTTATCTTTCCGTTCAAAATTTGCAAGGAAACCCTAGCATGAAAACTAGTTAGTTAATCTTTAGCTGAAACCGGTGGTTGGTTTACATTTTAAAATTGTAGAACAAGCAGAGTGTTACAGTTGCTCCATGAAACTTGTCAATGAGCTCACTAATGCTAAAAATGGGGTGTCTGATTAGCTTCTTGTACATTGCTTTGTAATTGATGCAAATCCTTATGGAGCCATCTTCATCCTTCTCAAGGACCACTAATAAAACAAATGGGCTAGAGTTGATGTGGCCCATTTTAAGCAACTCCTTAAGACCTTTCTCCTCTATAAATATCCTTAGGTAGTGGTAAGAAGTGATTGCAACACGCATAGATCTTAGTTCCAACTCTATGACATTTTGGAATCCTCTATATGGTAGCAATCATGGACACATATTATTGAACACCACACTATGCTGGTTCAAAAGCATTTAAATATCAAACTGATGACTATTTTGCTTACCAGAAAAGGAAATAGTGTCCATGTCTTCCATCACCAAGTAACTTGCTACCCAAGCAACTTGTCCCTTGCAAGATGTCCTCTTATTTGTGACTACCCTAAGGGATACATTAGAGACACCTCCAAGCACTACACGTTTGCCTTCATGTAAACTTTAGCTCCCTAGATTGATGATTTTGTAGAAACTCATTGATGGAATGCAGCCATTGTACACCCATAACTATTTGAGTTCTCATAACATAGAATTCATTACATACCTTACGCTCACCTATAGCTACATTGGGTTGTTTGCTTATCCAAGTGCATGGAAAGGTGATCTATTAGAAAACATGGAATTAAACCCATCAAAAACTTCAATCTTCATGTTCCTCACAATGTCTTCCATTTGGAGTTCATTGATTATAACAAAATCTTCAAGCAGTATCAAGGGAAATCTAATGCTTTCAAAGATAATAAAGTAAGCAATCAATTACTCCCATTTGCACATGGTTGCATGTTGTATGGGATTCAATTCACCACATAGAACCAATATCCCCTTATAGTAAATGTGTTTTTCATGAGAATTCAACTACTGTTTGCAACAAAAAATGGCAACTTGCATGGACAACAGCTATAATTCTTCCAAGAGAGCATGCAAATGCTATTTGTAAAGAACCTTGCCAAGTCTGATCTTTATTTTCTGTTGTTGATGCTCGGGAATTTTGTCAAACAATTGTCTTGCAAACTACTTTCAGCATGCAAAAGTGGTTTCTTTTCCAAATGATGATAAAGTATGCATAGGAAAGACTCTCACAAGTATACTAATTATTGAGAATGCAAAAGATATGCAATGCAAGTGTTTCTTTTCTGATTTTTCAAGACATAGAGATGATTGTGATGAAATGCAATTACACTAAATGAACAGTTACAGCTAGAGACATTTTGACAAACATATGTTATGCAACCCCAAACTCCAAAATAATATTTCAATTATGAAACTTAGAACTGATTACAATATTTGCCAATGAACTCTCAACTGATTGCCCTCAAGAGAGACAGTTTGCAATGCCAAAATGTAGATAAGACTCAGTCCTAAATGGCAGCAATGAAATGTGATGCAAATGCAATTACAGAGAGGCTGTAATGACAGCGATATATAAGATATCTAAATGCAAATTTATACAATGAGAGAGGAACCTGTTTGTCGCCCTGAGAATGCAATGACTGTAACCACGATTTTATCTTTGCAAATCGACTCAGCCCAACAAAGTCGTCCCTGTCCAAAAGTCTCCAAAATCAATCTATTCTTGATGCCACTTGCAGCACCACTGCTCCTTGACTGTCCCCGATTTTTTCAACAAGAGAAATCGATCTTAAAGGATGAGAATCGAATGATTTCAATGCAAAATTTGCTGCGCCAGAATATCTAGAGGAAATGTGATTTCTTCTCCACAATGAAATTCATCCTCCAATGAAGAAAATCAATCTGCTCCAAAATGAAATGGTTCTCCACAAAATCGTACTCCACCAATGACTGAAATAATCTTCAAGAAATTCCTCAATGCCACCTTCACAAAATCAAACTTCCTTGCTTCTTCAAAATTTGATCAAAAACCATTAAATTTTGCAATGATACTCAAGTAGGAAGACTGAATTATCTCCCTCCACAAACCTCCACCTAGGGTTGATCTTTCACAACCGAAACCAGTATCCTAGAGTATTCAAACCCTCGAACAATGCAAGCATTCAAGCTCTCACCACACAGATATGAAGATAGAATAACTCAAGACATGCCCAAATGACTTGCATTCAGCTCCTTATAAAGAATTTTCAATCACCTTCAAGAAGCTTCTAGAAAATATTATTATTTTATTTTCCAAAATGACTTTATGATATATTATTTTATTTTAGTCACTTTATTAAATTAATTAAATATAAAGCTATCTTATGATATTAATTTATTGAGAGAACTTTACAAATAATTAATTTAATTATTATTCCCTTATTTCTCCTTTTAGCCTTCGGGAATAAATAAAAGCTAAACGATCTCTAGGGTGGCTACTGAGAAGGGGACATCACACTGTTTCAGTAGTTGTAAGCTTTGATCCCCACTGCTATTGACCTGAAATGGTAATGCATACATGGCCAATTCAAGAAGGCCACTCTTCAAGGAATTTGTTCAAAATTATGACTCTATAAAAATACATGAATTAGTGTCCAAAGACGAACACAAAATAATATGAAGTTTGAACCTCTTCAATTGAACCATGGACCTTTACTAATATGATGCATAAGAGCATCACCCAGATCATTTTCATCGTTACTATTATCCTTGTTATCACTATTAGAATTATCATCTTCATGTTACAGGTGGGCAGCACAGCTTGTTAGAGTTTGGCATCACACCTTTAGAGGACATCCTACATGGAAGAACTAAAAAAATTGCTTCAAGCTTAGTTCTTCGAATTTAAATTCACTCTTTTGCACCTTACCCAAAGAGGCCTTTGGGAATTCTTTCAGTTATTGCGAATGATGTATAGCATCCACAGGTATGAACACAAAACAATGGCATTTGCACTCTTAGAATCGAACTGTGGAAGTTTACTAATACTATCCATATATGACATTTTTTTCATTTTTATTGTTATTGTTATCCTTGTTATTACGACTAAGATTACCTTGTCTGTATGTTAAGCAATATTAACTTATGGTTGAGAAAAGATCAGCATTACAAGGCAACTTGTTACAACTGCAAATCATAATTTACAGCACCTCTTACTCGGAAGCACTTAAATAACTATTTCTTACTTATACTTCTGGCTCATTTGAACTTAAACCAAAGAGGCCTTAGACATTATCCTGACATATTTGTTCACAATATATTTGGGAATGCATATACAGCATTTGGGCATATGAGGTGTTTTTTTTATTAACTTTATAAAAGTGATTTATTGCACACCTCCACATTCTTCTTGGACAGGCTCCCTTAAAAAGTCAAAGATAAAACAATTTAGCCAACAAGTGATGGCAACTTCTACAAGAAAGGAGCTTGAGTATATCTAAACAAAAAAAGGTGACAATATAAAAACAAGAGCATATACCTTTTGGATCAAGATCCTCTTGAATATTTGGAACCGTAATGTTGCCATCACTCTTTCCCAGATCGCACTCATATTAGTTATAAAAATAATGGTGAAAATTGGTTCTAACAGATAAAGAGATCCCATGGTACAAAGCAATCTCCATAACTGTTCTGAGCTTGTGCCAACAAGGATTTCAAACAATCTCCCTGTGTAAACAAAACAAAATTATAACATCATGTCACATGTCAGTGTCCAGTGTGATGCAAATCCCTCCCTCTATTACTAGTATTCCTAGATTTCACATATAAAATAAACAAAAATATGTAAAACCACCTAATATTATGACTCAACTTTCTCATGACATTAATCTTATGAAAAAGTAACGGTGTGCATGTTAGAGATTTATCCACTTTCCTACAAGAGATTACGTCCATAGAGAATAACATTAAAAGCATAAGCGTTCAACATCTAAAACCAAGAACAACAATGAAAAAAAAATTGCAGTTGATACCATCATGAATAGTTTAACACAGTTCCAACAGAGAATGTTAAATTTTTTTTGTATTTGCAAGCTCTAGCTACAACTAAGAAATTGTCAAAAGCCAAAAAGTCAAATAGTTTAATACAATCTCAAAAGAATCTTAAAATAACATGCATTGAAGTACAGATAACTAGTATATTTACAAGTGATATAGAACATACCCTACTCTATGGGGTTGTCCCAAACACTTTGGAAAGGCGGAGGGAACATCCCCACAACATTGTTTATACATTTTTCCCTCATGTACACAAAAAAATTTCATAATTTTTTTTGGCATCACAAGGAAAATTTCTATTTTAAGGCAAGTACTTGGGAATGCCTCTACAACTCCAAGACATTAAGGGGTGTTCCTAATTGCTTAAAAATGTCTCCAAAACATCTTGATAGATGTTTTAAAAGAGAAAAAATAAAGAACATATTTGGAAACATATAACAAGCAAATTTTCATCCCTTATTGATCAGGTAATCAACAAATAGTGTGTTAGCAAACAATCGTCTTCAAAGAAACCTTCTTGTGGGTTTCGTAAACTTAACTTTGGCGGACGTCTAGGGGAAATCTTGAGCTGGCTAAGGCTGGTTTTGTTACTAGGGACTCAACAAGCCTTTTTGTGAAAGGAGGTTCTCTCTTTCTTAGTTGTAGATCAAATAATAAAGCAAAATGGGAAACATTTGTGGTGAGCCTTTCTCAAGCCACCACCCTAGAATGTGCACGTCTGATTGTTGAAGGTGATTCGTCTATGGTAATTCAAAGTCTTCATAAAATAGACTACCCAAATTGGAGAAGTAGGGGCCTTTTGAGGAGGCTTTGAGTCTTTACAAAGATTTCGAGGAAATCCTTTTTATTTATTGCTATTAGAAATGCAATATAGCAATTGATCTTTTGACCAATGAGGGTGTCAACCAATCACCTTTCTTTGTGTTAATTAGTTATCATATGGATTCTTGGCTTGGTCTGGACAAACTTTTTTTATCATCACCCACCTTGAAGTGTTAGCTTTGATTCTAACCCACCAAGCCCCTTGGATAGTAGGCTTCGTATTGATAACTTTGTTCTCATTAATCACGTATCTTATGATGATTTTGGGTACTCTATTAGACAAAGGGTTGGAGGCTTATTAATGATGGATGATAATGATTTCTATGTATGGGTGATGTTTCTCTCTTCGGCATCTTTGAAAGAAATTATATCTGATGCAGAGGGTCCGGTCCTCCCCTCTGCACAAAATCATTCAAATAAACGACCTTCTCAACTCACAAAATATCAATTGCACATTGATATGGGCAATGCTCTGCCCCAACACAATACAGAATTGCAGCAAATACAAAACTATTATTGATTAAATCAAACAGAATACATATGGTCTTCAAATGACCTTCCACAGTTTACTCATACCCATGTTATTAGACCTTCAATCTGAGTCTTCACTCCCTTTCACAATCCTTTCATAGCGAAACCACCTCTCTGCATAAGCTTTCATCTTCATCTATATACCATGCCTCTGCTCAATCTTTCAATCTCTATCTACATTTTAACGCTGATTACTCCTTTCCATATGGAGTCACTTCTCTTTCCACTACGCACAGCCCCTTCAATGCATCTTCATTCTTTTTCAGACTTAATATCATGCAGCCTCATCCTTCTTCGCATGGACTGCACTCTCTCATTCCCCCCCTCGCGCGCTATCTCCTTCTTCCCCTTTTGTTGCGTTTAAATCTGCATCCTCTTCAAACAAAGACCAAAGGTCTTTCACGGCCTCTTCGCATTCCATCGAGTGGCTTAAGAAAGGCGTGAACCTCTCCTCTCCTCTCCTCTCTATTTTGCGTGCCCCCTCTCTTTTGTTTATTTCCTTCTCTAACCACGTGGATCACTGAAGTTTCTTTGCATTTTTATTTTTATTTTTAAAATGCCTAGCAGCCTCTCCATTCTTGCGACCCTCCTTGTCTTTCTTCGATCTTGAAGAGACAATAAAAACATCCATTTCAAGAAACATAATGTTAGTTGCCAGCTATAATCTTGGCTGCATAATCTTCAATTAGCAGAATATTCAATGAGCTGAATTTTTCATGGAAGAACAACGGCAGGTTACAATCTTGGCTTTGGTTGAGTGATTCAAATTTTGTTTCGTTTTGTCCACCGTTTGCAAGACAGCATTCATTGCAGCATTCAGCCAAACACTTCCATGCCTTGCATACATAGCGACCAAAGCAGTGGCAACATCTAACAAAGATCCATTAAATCTGTGATGGTATTCTCCGAGATTCATCTGTCTTCATCATTGTCTTCTTAAAATGTCATAATGAAATTGTAAAATTTAAGAGATTTAGGTACTGATCGGAGTGAGATAAACCAAACGTGAACAAAACCAAAACTGAAAGCAAACCAAACAATATTTTTGGGTGGTGCTGATTGCATGTGCGGACTTCTAAGAGGTTGGGATTATAATTTGGTTGTTTGGTATCCTCTTGGCTTTCGTCCTACTATTGTGCTTTGTCCTCATTTGCTTGCAAGGAGTTTTGGTGGCTAAGAGTGTTGAAGCAGTTGTTGGTGCAATGATATTTTTTGGTTGCAAGTGGGAATGGCCCATAGGATTTTCTTAGCTAAAGCTAGAGATCCCTTCTATAAGAGTTTGGTTTCCAACCACAACTGCAACTCATTTTGCACTGCCCTCATTCTATTTAGTTGAATTTGATTCAAAGAGTACTTTAATAAAAAGGATATGGGAATGCAAGCATTGCCATCACTTGAGGTTAGTAATTGAAATTACAAACTTCCTACTATCAGTAAAACATGTTACTTTTGGTAATACAATCAAAGGGACAATTGAATCTTTAGTAGCTATGGGTGGTTCCAAGACAGTGGCAACTATGGGAGATGTTAGTGTTGTAAGGAATAGCTAGCACTATACAATGAATTGCAGGATTTGAAGGGTTTCTATGTGGACTTAAGGATGGTGGTTAAACATTTGTTGGTTACCCACATGAGGGGCAAGTTGGACATCACCAATGCCTTCACATTGTCTTTGTTGGCAAAGGGTAATCTAAAGAAAGTGACATAAAGGGAGGCAATACACAGTGAAGTTTCAAGCCTAAAATGACTGTGGTAGAGGAGGCTTTTTTTTGGATGCTACAAAGGAAGTGATAGATTGGGTGGGCAATTAAGAACTGAATGGAGCATGTTGGTGCATTGACTTGCGGGGTTGGTAACTGTAGGGTCTCTAGAGTTATTTTGATCCCTCTTTGTAATGTTGTCTTGTTTCCTTTTAGGTTTGTTAGGTTTTTGTGGGTTTAACATCTAGATTTCTAGGTCCCCCTTGTGGGATTAGCCTTTGGCATTCTATTGTTTACTATTTTGGTTAGTATGACCATTTTTATTGTAAATGGCATTTATTGATTTAACATAGGCAAGAGACCCGTTAGAACCCTTACTATATTATCAAAAAATTAATCAAATTTTCACATTTATGGTTTCATACTTATATTTCAATGTTTCACTCAATCTTTGAATTCAATTTTCAAATGTTAATGTTAAATGTGTAAATTTTATAATCAGATTTAATGCACAGAAAATTAATTCAAATCAGACACAATAACACAGCAGATACCCTGGGAAAACCCTCCTCTTGAGGGAGAAAAACCCAGCAACAAAGATCTTCTCT
This sequence comes from Sequoia sempervirens, assembly GCA_007258455.2. Classification (NCBI taxonomy): domain Eukaryota; kingdom Viridiplantae; phylum Streptophyta; class Pinopsida; order Cupressales; family Cupressaceae; genus Sequoia; species Sequoia sempervirens. The sequence goes on from VDFB02225454.1 coordinate 28,228, forward strand.
TATATATAAATAATGGCAGCAATTCGCTTTACAATGAGGCCAAACTCAAGGCCGATATTCAGCACCAATACACAATGAAATATCAGATAATAATCTGATCTTCCTTTCAATCTAAATCTGCACTTAAGGAAAATTCGCAACCTGCTCTTGAATACATTCGCACTTGATAGAATAAACTTGATGATCACAAATGATAAAGTGAACCTCTATATATACAAATTGAAGAGACACCTCTTTCTATGAAGCAAGTCGGCTAATCAATAAGTATATATTTCTTACAAATAAATGTGACCAATAAATGATAAGTCGTCCTCATAGATAATCGCGCCAATGATGAAGGAGGTCGGCCTTGGACGAGTCTCTTTATTTCTTTAACAAATTCGTTGCCATATATATATAAATTAAATAGCCACATGGCTATTATTTAATTTATCAAGCTGGAGCATTTTATCGACGCTGTCTATTATCCTTAACACTCCCTCTCAGCTAGAGAGAATGCATCCAGCTGCTCAAGATAAATCACCTCAACATGATGCCCATCACATTGGCTACAACCAGATGTGAAAAGAAGAATATCACCTCAACGTGATATTAGATATCGCCTCAACACGATATCAACCATAATGGCTACAACCATACTATGGTGTGTACAAGTGTTCATCACTTGCGTGATGTTGTCACCTCAACATGACATTCACAAGTACAAGATGTGTCATGGAGTCGACACATGACATCCACCATGACTCGGCTCAGAGGGTGGAAACAAGGGCTTTCACCTCAAATTCCTCCATCGGAAAATGCATTCAAGGGCTTGCCTCAAATTCCTCCGTCTAAGAGGAAAATGCATTAACAAGGGCTTGCACCTCAAATTCCTCTCAAAAAAAAAATGCATTAAACAAGGGATTTCACCGAACTTCTCTCTCTAGGAGAAGAACTCATTAACAAGGCTCACGATACTGAGACTCTTACTCGATCAAGGTGGATTCTCCACCATACCAAGCTTATCTCGGAAGTACACAAACTTTATCCGGCGAGGCTTGGTGAGAATATATGTCGTCTGCTCATCAGTGCTGATGTACTTCAACTGTACAGCCTTCCTCAGTACCATATCCCTAATGTAGCGGTACTTGATCTCAACATGCTTGGTTCTGTCATGAAACACAGGATTGACAGAAAGTTTCACACAACTCTGATTATCACAATGAATGATAGTAGGCTCCATTGATTGTCCAAACAATCCTGTTATGAAGCCATACTGCTTCTCAAGTTGCCATACAAGCTGCAATGTACTCTGCCTCTGCTATACTCAATGCTACAGATAACTGCTTCCTACTGCACCAGGAAATCATAGCGGAACCCAAACTGAAGCAACAACCAGAGGTGCTCTTCCGGTCTATGACACAACCTGCCCAATCAGAATCAATAAAACCATGTAACTCCAGGTCTACATCTGAAGAATACCTCAACCCATATCCAATTGTGCCACGCAAGTATCTCAGATATGTTTAGCTGCAACAAGATGTATCTGTCTCGGATCACACATAAACTGGCTAAGTGCACTCACTGCATAGCAAATATCAGGTCTAGTGTTAACTAGATACATCAAGGATCCAATCAGCTGTTTGTACAATGTAGGATCCACCAAATCTGAACTAGCTGCAATCTCCTTCAATTTATGTAGATTTGTCTCCATAGGTGTAGACATGGATTTGCAATCCATCATGCCAAATCTCTTAAGTATATCAATGGTGTACTTCCCTTGACTTAGAATCATCTCATCTGGTTTATGCCAGACTTCTAATCCAAGGAAGTAATGCATGAGCCCAAGGTCCTTCATCTCAAATTCAGAGGTCAACTCTTTCTTACATTCAAGAATCAGGTGATCTTCTCCAGTAAGGATCAAATCATCAACATATAAAACAAAAATTAATGCTTCACCATTGATTACCTTGAAGTAGAGATTTGAATCAACATCATTCTTCAGGAACCCCAAACTTGACAAGTAACAATCAATCCTTTCGTACCAAGCACGAGGAGCCTGCTTAAGACCATACAAAGCCTTCTTCAGCTTGCAAACATGAGACTCCTTTCCATGAACCTCAAATCCATCAGGTTGCTCTATATAAACTTCTTCCTCAATCACTCCATTGAGAAAGGTTGTCTTCACGTCCATCTGGTGAATCTTCCATCCTTTAGATGCAGCAATAGCAATGATGGCTCTGACAGAAGTATAGCGAGCAACAGGAGCAAAGGTTTCTTCATAATTAACTCCCTCTTTCTGAGAAAACCCACGAGCCACAAATCTTGCCTTGTACTTCTCAATGCTTCCATCTGCAGCATGCTTAATCTTGAATAGCCATTTAGAAGATACCACAGACTTGCCCTTGGGTCTAGGAACAATATCCCAAACATCATTTTTAAGAATTGACTAATACTCCTCTGTCATAGCATCTCTCCAAACCTGATGACTAGATGCATCCTCAACACAAGTAGGCTCGGATTCTATAATCTGACTCATCAAGGCAACATAACTGGAGAACTTATGTGGCCTTTTGCTTTCTCTAAATGTGCCTCTAGGAGCTGCAAAACTTTCAGCTTCTTGCATAGTACGCTTGGCCCATAGAGGTCTCTTTCTCCCAATAACAATGTCAGTAGGCCCATCAGTAGGTTCCAAGGGTTCAACAGGATCAATATCTTTTTTCGGTTCTAAAGTCTCCCTCTAAGTCTCAGGAATATGGTCAACTTCCATATCCTGAGGAGACTCTTCATTATCGATCTCCATATGAATGCCCCTGGATCTCCTGAATGCAGCATCTTCCTCGAATGCTGTGTCCCCAGTCTGCGATCAACCGACTGGATACTTATATTACATGAAGCTTTTGATGTCTCTTTGTAGCCTGAAATATTCCCTTCTTGCGAGCTCCAACTTAGTTCTCTTTTCTTTTGGAACATGAACATAGACAAGACATCCAAAGATCCTCAAATGACTAACCTCAGGCTTCTTCCCTATAAAGGCTTCTTCTAGAGTCATATTCTCCCAAGTTCTTATGGACTTATGTACAGCGAACATATCGTATTGCGTCTGGAAGCTTCTACCAGAAGGTTTGCAAATCTTGATCGAATCCTTGTCCGTTGCTTCCACAATAGTCTGTTCTTTCTCTCTGCAACACCATTCTGTTGAGGATAATAGGGAACACAAAACTCCCTCTTAATCATAGCATCAATATAGAAATTTCGAAAGCTACCAGAGGTATATTCTCCTCCATTATCACATCTAAGGATCTTGATTCTTTTACCGGAAAGATTCTCTACTAGAGCTTTGAACTCTTTGAATCTTTCTAACACTTCCTTAGATTTCCAAAAATAAATCCAGTCTTCCTAGAGTGGTCATCAATAAACAAAATGTAATACAAGATCCTCGAGATGGAGCAGACATTGGACCCACATAAATCCAAGAATGAATAAGGTCTAAAATACATGATCTATTTTCTCTACTATGGAAGGGGCACATATTTCTTACCCGATGCGCTTTGTGCCACAGAGTAACCGTGCTCACAGTTGAACTTAGGAAGAGGCATCACCATCTTCTCTATGATGGGTAAGGCTGGAGGTGCAGGGGTAGGGTAATCTCGGAGTACTAGAGATCGCATGAACTTGAAGAGTCATGAATAACCAACTTGTAAGAAGGTATGCCGGACCTTATGAGGTTTTCATGTCTAACTCAGGGTGCCTAAGCATCCTTGAAGCTAGGTTCTCCATCCTATAGAACTTTGCCTTTGGAGAAGGCAACTTGATATCCTTTGTCTTCCAAAGCTGAAATAGAAATAAGATTGCGTTTGATTCCAGGAACATAAAGAACATTACCCAACTGAAGTGAAATGCCGGAATCCAAATGAAGTATAGAGGTCCCAATTCCTTTCCGCGAGTAGCTAGCATCATCTCCAATGATGACTTGTTGAGAAGACTCCTTTTCCACCAAACGATAAGTGCTCCTTAAAAGCTAGGGGTGATGTGACGAGGCTGCTATCGATTGTAAGTGTGATTATTAGGAGAGGTACTAGCACAACGATAATGTCAGTCGATAAAATATTCACTTGAATCCTTTTGCGAGGAAGCATCATCAACATCCGCAACGGTAACTTGTTGCTTAGGTCTAGTTGGACAATACTTGGCGAAGTGCCCAAACTTATTGCACCTAAAGCATTGAATCTTGGACATATCCCTCTTCTTCTTGAATGGAGGTGCATCATCATTTCCCTTGTCCTGATTCCTCTTGAAGACTCCTTTCCTTCCATCTTTTCCTTTCTTCTTTGAAGCATGGGAGGTGAGAACATGAATGTCTTCATTCTTTGAACTTTATTAACACCTCTCCACCAACCTTGATTTCCTCTTGAGATACAATCTGATCTTGGGCGATCAGAAACTTAGGTAATTTTGATCTTGCACTGATTCCCTGAATGTAAGATTCCCAAGACAAAGGTAGACCATTGAGAGCGAGCATAGTCAAGTCTTTGTCATCAACCATATGCCCTATTGTTGAGAGTTGATCTCTCAAATCTGCAATCCTCATAAAGTATGCAATCCTTTGATTCACCTTCCATACATCTTCACATGATGAGTTGTTGCTTGATGCAAGCACTTTCAATTTGGTATTATTGAGTTTAAATGCATCTCTTTGATATTTTTGAACATGTCTCTCATCTTCAACTTAGAGACAATAGGCACAATATGATCCTTGACGGAATCAACCAATATCTTCATTGCTTTAATATCTTTCTTCACCCATTGTAACTTCGCTTCTTCCTCCTCAGGTTAAGGAACGCTGGACTCTACGAACTCAACCAAGTCATTTTGACGCAAGGTAAGCATGATCCTAAACCTCCATGATGTGAAGTTAGATGCACCCTCGAGTCTATCCTCGATCTTCAACCCATTCACCATCTTGACTAATGTAGATAGATGAACAACTAGGTATTGCTGATTAGGAATAATCTGATCACGATCCTCTCAAACCCGCTCTGATACCATGTAAATTTTAATGATCAGATTTAATGCACAGAAAATTAATTCAAATCAGACACAATAACATAGCAAATACCCTGGGAGAACCCTCCTCTTGAGGGAGAAAAACCTAGCAACAAAGATCTCTCTTATATATATAAATAGTGGCAACAATTCTCTTTACAATGAGAGGGCCAAACTCAGGGGCGATATTCAGCCTCAATACCTGATAAATATGAGACCTTAATCTGATCTTCCTTTCAATCTAAATCTGCACTTAAGGAAAATTCGCAACCTGCTCTTGAATACATTCGCACTTGATAGAATAAACTTGATGATCACAAATGATAAAGTGAACCTCTATATATACAAATTGAAGAGACACCTCTTTCTATGAAGCAAGTCGGCTAATCAATAAGTATATATTTCTTACAAATAAATGTGACCAATAAATGATAAGCCGTCCTCATAGATAATCGCGCCAATGATGAAGGAGGTCGGCCTTGGACGAGTCTCTTTATTTCTTTAACAAATTCGTTGCCATATATATATAAATTAAATAGCCACATGGCTATTATTTAATTTATCAAGCTGGAGCATTTTATCGAGGCTGTCTATTATCCTTAACACTCCCTCTCAGCTAGAGAGAATGCATCCAGCAGCTCAAGATAAAACACCTCAACATGATGCCCATCACATTGGCTACAACCAGATGTGAAAAGAAGAATATCACCTCAACGTGATATTAGATATCGCCTCAACACGATATTAGGTAGCTAGCATCATCTCCAATGATGACTTGTTCAGAAGACTCCTTTTCCACCAAGCTTGATAAGTGCTCTTTAAAGCCGGTGATGTGTCGTGAAGCACCACTGTCGATTATCCAAGTGTTGGTATCGGAAGGTACACTGATAATGCCGAATAGAACAAATATTCACTTGATTCCTTTTGAGGAGAGGCATCATCAACATCCGCAATGGTGACCTGCTGCTTAGGTCTAGTTGGACAATACTTGGCGAAGTGCCCAAACTTGTCACACCTAAAACATTGAATTTTGGACATATCCCTCTTCTTCTTAAATGGAGGTGCATCATCATTTCCCTTGTCTCGATTCCTTTTGAAGAAACCCTTCCTTCCATCTTTTCCTTTCTTCTTTGAAGTATGGGAGGCGAGAACATGAATGTCTTCATTCTTTGAACTTTGACCAACACCTCTTGCCACCAACCTTGATTCCTCTTGAATGTAATCAAATCTTAGACGATCAAACTTAGGCAATTTCGATCTTGCACTGATTCCTTGAATGAATGATTCCCAAGACAAAGGTAAACCATTGAGAGGGAGCATGGTTAAGTCTTTGTCATCAACCATATGTCCTATTGTCGAGAGCTGATCTCTCAAATCTAAGATCCTCATGAAGTAAGCGATCATAGATTCTCCCTTTGACATCTGCACATGATGTAATTGATGCTTTAGTGCAAGTGCCCGGCTGGTATTGTTGATTTTGTACATCTCTTCCAAGGTCTTGAGCATATCTCTTACTGTCTTCAACTTAGAGATGATCGAAACAATATGATCCTTGACGGAATCAACCAATATCTTCATTGCTTTAATGTCTTTCTTCACCCACTGCAACTTTGCTTCTTCCTCCTTAGGTTTAGAAACGCTAGACTCCACGAACTCACCCAAGTCATTTTCACGCAAGGTGAGCATGATCCTAAATCTCCATGAAGTGAACTTAGATGCACCTTCGAGTCTATCCTCAACCTTCAACCCATTCACCATCTTGATTGATGTAGATAAGTGAACAACAAAAAAGGGTATGCTGATTTGCAATAATCTGATCACGGTCCTCTCAAACCCGCTCTGATACCATGTGAAATTTTAATGAACAGATTAATGCACAGAAAATTAATTCAAAATCAAACACAATAACACAACAAATACCCTGGGAAAACCCTCCTCTTGAGGGAGAAAAACACAGCAACAAAGATCTCTCTTATATATATAAATAGAGGCAACAATCCTCTTTACAATGAGGCCAATAACAAGGCCAACCTTCAGCACCTACACAAGATGCAATGGCAGATGATAATCTGCACTATCCAATATCTAACTCTGCCCTTGAAACAATTCGCAATCTGCTCTTAATGCAATTCGCACTTGACTGAATTGAACTTGCTTGAATGAATCGAACTTGAATGATATACAAATGATAAGTGAACACCTTTATATACAAATTGAAGAGGCACCTCCTTTCATATATCAAGTCGGCCAAGCAAGGAATAAATATATATATTCTTTTAATTAATCGTGCCAATGAGGAGAGGTCGGCCATAACACAAATGAAAAATCTCTTTATAAGAATCGCACCTCTTGAGTTTGAATAAATTAAATAGCATCATGCTATCATTTAATTTATTATAAAGAGGATATCGCTGGAAGTTACTTTTGACGCTGCAATAGATCATTAGCATCAATAAGTCTTGCTTCCAACTCAGTTCATCTTTCTGTTGGTATTGAGGTGAACTTACTATTTTTGGCATTGGCTATTTTTAGTAAGTCTAATTCTAGCAGTGGCATCATCAGCAGTTCAGCTTAGGTCATCATGCTATTTTTGGAAATCTATCAGTTTCAATATTGGCGTTGGTTTTGGTTATCTCCTTGGACTAAGTTTTATACTTAGTCAATTTCATGTTTTTAAGTTGTACCCCACGCCTAGGCTTGATGACTTCAAGTTGTTTTAAAGAGGGGACATTAAGGGGTCAAGATGAGCATTTAATGATTTAATAAATGCTTTATTGTTGCATTTTGAAATGGACGCCAAAAAGGGAAGATGAATAATATTTTATTATTTCAAAATAAAGTGAATGGTTGAAGTGGCGTCCCTTTTGGAAGTTGAAGTGATTCGACTTCTTGGAATTCAGAGTGTTTCATTTGCCATTTGAAGCTTATTTATTAAGGCCTTGCTCATTCATTCTCATCTTTGGAAAATATTGTAAAGTTATGCTACTGAATTGATTTCAGAACCTGGCTAAGGGGAAGCTTAGCAATTTTTACTCCATTCTTCGGGCCTAAAACTATGGTTCCCTAGAAGGTTGATTGAGAGTGCTTCATCCAAAAGTACATATTGACCTTCAAAGTTGAAGAATTTGGTAATAATTTCCAGTTTGTGTTTACTGGTTATTTCATGGCTGAAGGAGGTTTTTATATACAGCTCTTCATATGATTTTATTTTGGTTTTGGGTAATTGCTCATATTGATTCTATGCCAGAGGCAACTCATCCTAGGAGTTTGCAGATTTTAATTTGAAGTTTCTGATTTTTAAAGTGAAAATCGCCCCTCTTGGAGGCCGTACCATGCTGACGTTGCCTTGGAATTTGTGCATAATTGTTTAATGAGCTTTCGATGCAGTTTGTGAGTTGGAAATTGGGCGCCAACATCCTAGAATACTTTTGCAATTCATCTCAGGTCATTCAGAGGTATCTTTGGAGAGTTTTGAGCATTTTGGGTGTGATACAGTTTGCTGGTTAACAATTTCAGTCTGCTGTTTATTTATATCAGATTGCTAATCATTCAGATTTTGGCTTACATTTTGGTGATTGAGAAGGTTAAATACTGAAATAATCATTCTTCAAATGTTTGCATTGATTCTATTATTGTAACACTTGTAAATGGCAGATTTGTTACATTGTAAGGCTGTGATTTAGTAGTACTAATCCAGTCATTTTATTTGCTACATTTACTTGTGAATTATTTGCAAACACTTTAACCCCTAGATGGTTTACCGCCAGTGTGGAAAAATCTAATATTGTATCTTCTTTCAATCACCTTTTGTAAGTGGCGAATCCCCACCGTGGAGTGGATGCCCGCTAAGTGGATGAATTACTTTGCATTGTATTGTTTATTCCCCTCCACTGAATAAGTGGTAGCGCAAACTCTTCATGGCTGGTTCACCGCCCATTAGCTTTCCAGTTGAGTTTCATTTTCAATTTTAGTTGCTTACTCTGCCATATGCTATCACCTCGCTTTCTGAAGGAACTTGGTGAACATTCTTGGGGTTGAGTTCTTTAAATTATTCATCATTTTTGAAAGCTAACACTAGTCTCTTGGCGGATTGATGTTTATGTTATGAAATTTCAAAGAAAAATTTGGTTGGCATATTTTAGTGGTATCAGAGCAAAAGTTTCTGCCATCCTGTTGGGAGAACAGAAAAATTAGTGTTGCCACAATGGACTTCATTAGATATGTTGAACAGTTTAAGAGGGAATGTGAACATGATGCTTCCATATTTCGTGCAGAATATCAGAGCATGACAGATGAGTTTAAGAACAATGTGTCTTTTGACACATATTTGAATTGTGTGGTAGCTATGAAACCTGAAAAATTGGGTGTGGTCAACTACATCAAGAAAAAAATTAAAAGAGAAGCAAAACTTGCCATGGTTGAAGAATCAAAGAAGGAAGAAACAAAAGTATCTGTTTGTGGATTGCAGCATACAAGTAAGCAAATCGAAGAGGAAAATCAGTCAACTAGTGCTGAAGAAGACACGAGCAAGGTGCACGTTTTGCTTCCAAATGATAGTGCGCTTGACAAAGATACCTTGGAAAATGAGGAGATTAAGTTAGAATCTCAAAATACACCCATAGACTTGCATGAGTTTGGAAAAAATGAAGATTGTTTGGGTACGAAGAACATAACAGCAATCTTGAGTCCTAATAAGGATTCAACTAATGAAGATCTTGAGACAAATGGCTTCACAGAAGATGATGGAAGTACTGTTGTGTGGGATGAGTTCGTTGAAGAAGAGCAAGATGAAGAAGATACTAATGGTGTCTTTGAACCAGCTTATGATCATTACCATGGTGTTGATGTTGGTGGTGATTCCGATGTGTTTATACCTCTTCTTGTTGAGAATTTGGTGAAAGATTATTCCCCTCTTGCTGCTGATCAAACCTCTCAAGAGTTTTCACAATATAAACTTTTGACAAGTAGCCAAGAAGACCTCTTTGGTATTCATTGGGCTGCTAATGAAGAAATCAGCAACATACTTATTCATGATGGGTTTGTTGAAGATAAAAATGATAAAGTAATCAAAGCAGCCAGCTTTGATGACTCTTATTTCCAATATGATGATGGTGGCAAAGGCGGTATTGAGCTTGATCATCAAACTAAGCTCTTGGAGGAAGTTACTGATGAAGATTTCAGTTTGAGTGGAATGAGGAGTGACTCATTCAATTGAGTGGAATGAGGAGTGACTCATTCAATGAGTCAACAATCCAATAGGAGCATAATGATCTCTTTCCTATTGATCAATACAATCAAACCATTCAAATTTGGGATTCGGGCATGATGGCACCAAGATATGATAATAAACCGGAGTGGGATACATTTCTTTTTGATCCAGATGAAGTTCCAAATTCAATTTGCATTGCAAGCAATGAAGTGATCATTGGAGGAGAAGTTGCAACAAAGGCTAATGAGAACGTGAATTCTTATGTTAAAGAGAAGAATGTTTTAAAGTCAGAAAATGGTTTGGGTGCCTTTCAAATTGACACACAAGAAGAGTACGATAACTTGAAAGGTAAAGATGGAAATACTAATTTGCTTGAAGAAGTTGCTGACAGGTCTTCTATTCAAAAGTTGTGTAGTGAAGAGGTTAGTAAAGAAGCTGATTTTGAAAATCTTGCCAATGAAAGCAAATCAGAAAAGTTGATGTTTGAAGAGCAAAGCCTCTTTGCTGATTATGATCAAGGGCCTAAAGAGCTGCAAGTTTTGAAGGATAACTTATTGGTTTCAGAAGAGAAAATTGTTAAGGTGTTATCAAGATTTGATAGCACACACAATTGTATTGAAGAACTTTACTGGGCGCTGCAGTTTAAAGAGAGACAGAATGGAGTTAAGGGTGGAGACACTCTTTCCAAGGTGCGAACCATCAAAGAAGCATTGGAATCAATAAAAATAGATTATTGGCATTTGCTCTCAAATAGGGATGATGCCATTAAGTTTGTTGAGGAAACCTATGATGCTTATCAAAAGAAGGAGAATGAGGTTGATAGGCTTTGCCTTGATCTTACCTTAGCTCATCATTCATTGTGCAAAGCAGAAAATCAATCACCAATTGCAGCCACATTTAAGGAACAAAAAGTTGATACAAAGGAGATGCAAATCAAACAAATAGCAGAAGGAATTGATAGACTCCTTAAGGAGGAAATGGGACATAAGGATTCCAACTTTTTACAATCTAAGGAGACTCAAAAAAATAGATGAAAGGATTGAAGAGTTCAACCTGGACACACCTTGCTGCCTTGTGGCATCATCTGAAGAAGATTCATTTGATAAAGATCCGTTTGAAGAAGATTCATTGGTGTTCCAAGCAAGTATGGAGAAGCCTAAAATTCTGATTTGGGGCCGCAGAAGTTTTCCTTCCCATTCTCATGAGTTAGCAGCCTTCACACATGGAAGAAATAACAAAGAGAAGTCTGCAAGTGTTGGAATCCAAAGTGCAAATATTGATTATCAAAATTCCAGTAAAGAGGTGCTTGAAAGAGTTGAAGATAAGATACAAATGGATGGTAGCCGTTTAGATTTTGGAAACAATAATCATATTTCCTTACACCATCATGAGGTCACAACTTTTTCACATCAGCTTGGTGGTAAGCAAGTTTTTACTAATTCTGAACTTTTACTTGATGGTGATCAATTCATTGGTGGAGAAGTTGATTTTGTTGATGACACTTGTAGTGAACAAGCCATTCAAAAACTGTTTGTATTGGGCATTGATGGCATACACGCCTCATTCTTGAATCTGTCACCTATCCTTCTTGATAGGACAGCGATATCTTGGTTGTTTGGTGACTTCATATTCCTTGATTTCTTATGGACTAGTGGCTGTCCAAATAGGAATCATATAGCACTTCCCGATGTTGCATTGAGTACATCAGCGATTCAGCAATATGAGTGTTGAGGGGTGTCTTTCTTTTTGGATTAAGATGGAGTGTGGAGCGTTGTTCATTGAATGGCAGCGGTTTGGTGTTAAGTTTGAAAACATTTATGTGGCTGATCAAAATTATGACAGCGAGGTCTGGTATCCTTTTGTGATGGTTTATTGGCATAAGGGAGTTCGTCTTCATATTGTCTTGCTACCCTATATGCAAGGATGGTCTGAATTTGGGTTGAAGTTTCTTGAGAGGATGTTTTCAGCCTTGGGCAAGAGTAGTTGTGTCTCTTGGGACACTCATTTCCAATGTTGCAGCAGTTGTTCAACTCCTGGCACGTTGATTTTCCTAAAATCAAATTTTGAGTGGTTCACGTCAGATTTCATGTGCGGCTGGTATACTCATTTTTTTCTCTTCACAATATTTTATCAATGATGGTTTTTGGTCCCAAAGGTGGGAAATGATGTTTCATAGTGATTTGGATCAGATTTGGATGGTGTTTAAGTTCATTTCCAGTGGTTTTCTCTGTACAATTTCTTGCACTAGTGTCTGGGGCAGCGAACCTTTGCTTGTTTGGGTTCAACTTTTTGAGACTTTTGGGGAGAAATTGGTGGAAGTTTTCAGAAATTTTCTTGAATATGTCAGAATTACTCAGAGGAGGCATTATACATCCTTGTGGAGTTTTGAGGATGCAGCTGCTATGACTTTGCAAAGAGCTGTTTTTCCCTTTGCAATTAGCTATGATGGAGACACACTTGTTGTTGTGACTCGGTTTGTTGCTTTGAGGAGTTATGTTGATGAGAATAATTTTGAGTTGATTAGATTATTCTTTTTGGTTTGCAAAATGGTGATTGTCATTGACATTGCAGATGCTAATTCCTCAGAGGTTTCAGGACATGAGATGCTGCAAGATTATGATTTCAGTTTTTTCAGGATTGTCAAATTAAGCCACATGATTGGAGGGAGGACAGAGCAGTCGTGGGATATTGGTTATGTTTGTGTGATCAAAGTGGTGCAGCATCAGCATGGTGGGTCTTTACAGAGATGGATTTGGAACCCTAGGATCCTACTTGGCACAATAAGCATCAAGCTATTTTTTTGGACAGTGGTGGCATTGCTTGAGCACAAGCAATTTTGGGAACGGCGGACTGTAATGTTCCCAATTTAGCCCTACGCTCTTCATTTGGATTTAACCTATTTCCGGAAATCAATAGGCTACTCAGATGTGCAAATTTAGGGTTTCCACTTTCAGTAAGTCTTGCTTCCAACTCAGTTCATCTTTCTATTGGTTTTGAGGTGAACTTACTATTTTTGGCATTGGCTATTTTTAGTAAGTCTAATTCTGGCAGTGGCATCATCAGCAATTCAACTTAGGTCATCATGTTATTTTTGGCAATCCATCAGTTTCAACATTGGCGTTGGTTTTGGTTATCTCCTTGGACTGAGTTTTATACTTAGTCAATTTCATGTTTTTAAGTTGTACCCCACGCCTAGGCTTGATGACTTCAAGTTGTTTTAAAGAGGGGACATTAAGGGGTCAAGATGAGCATTTAATGATTTAATAAATGCTTTATTGTTGCATTTTGAAATGGACGCCAAAAAGGGAAGATGAATAATATTTTATTATTTCAAAATAAAGTGAATGGTTGAAGTGGCGTCCCTTTTGGAAGTTGAAGTGATTCGACTTCTTGGAATTCAAAGTGTTCCATTTGCCATTTGAAACTTATTTATTGAGGCCTTGCTCATTCATTCTCATCTTTGGAAAATATTGTAAAGTTATACTGTTGAATTGATTTTAGAACCTGGCTAAGGGGAAGCTTAGCAATTTTTACTCCATTCTTCGGGCCTAAAACTATGGTTCCCTAGAAGGTTGATTGAGAGTGCTTCATCCAGAAGTACATATTGACCTTCAAAGTTGAAGAATTTGGTAATAATTTTCAGTTTGTGTTTGCTGGTTATTTCATGGCTGAAGGAGGTTTTTATATACAGCTCTTCATATGATTTTATTTTGGTTTTGGGTAATTGCTCATATTGATTCTATGCCAGAGGCAACTCATCCTAGGAGTTTGCAGATTTTAATTTGAAGTTTATGATTTTTAAAGTGAAAATTGCCCCTCTTGGAGGCCGTACCATGCTGACGTTGCCTTGGAATTTGTGCATAATTGTTTAATGAGCTTTTGATGCAATTTGTGAGTTGGAAATTGGGCGCCAACATCCTAGAATACTTTTGCAGTTCATCTCAGGTCATTCGGAGGTATCTTTGGAGAGTTTTGAGCATTTTGGGTGTGATACAGTTTGCTGGTTAACAATTTCAGTCTGCTGTTTATTTATATCAGATTGCTAATCATTCAAATTTTGGCTTACATTTTGGTGATTGAGAAGGTTAATTACTGAAATAATCATTCTTCAAATGTTTGCATTGATTCTATTATTGTAACACTTGTAAATGGCATATTTGTTACATTGTAAGGCTGTGATTTAATAGTACTAATCCAATCATTTTATTTGCTGCATTTACTTGTGAATTATTTGCAAACACTTTAACCCCTAGATGGTTTACTGCCAGTGTGGAAAAATCTAATATCGTATCTTCTTTCAATCACCCACTTTTGTAAGTGGCGAATCCCCACCATGGAGTGGATGCCCGCTAAGCGGATGAATTACTTTGCATTGTATTGTTTATTCCCCTCCACTGAATAAGTGGTAGCGCGGACTCTTCATGGCCGGTTCACCGCCTATTAGCTTTCCAATTGAGTTTCATTTTCAGTTTTAGTTGCTTACTCCGCCATATGCTATCACCTCGCCTTCTGAAGGAACTTGGTGAACATTCTTGGCGTTGAGTTCTTTAAATTAATCATCATTTTTGGAAGCTAACGCTAATCTCTTGGCAGATTGATGTTTGTATTATGAAATTTCAAAGAAAAATTTGGTTGGCATATTTCATTTATCTACATAAAGTTGCAATCAGAAATCGTTACACTTCATAAATCACATCTCCTTCTTACATCTCCACTCACTTATTATATTTCTTTTGTATCTTATCATATGCCTTTATGAAGGAAGGTGATTGTCCAATAAAGAGATGACTTAATAAAAAGTCATACACATTATAAAGGGACGTGACTTTTACATATACTAATATTCTCCTTAATATTAGCACTGCCCTTTTTCATCTTATATGTTTTTGTCTTATTCAAATTTTGTCTTATATGGAATTTTGTCCTTTTGTTAAACTTGTCTTATCTTATTTTGTTTATTTTTCTTTAAACAAAAGTAATCGCACCTTTTCTGATTTTTTTCTTTTTGCAAATCTGAGGTTGTTCTATTTTTGTCTTATTTGTTTTTGTCCTTTCTTCATTTGACTTATATGATTCTGTCTTTATGTCCCCTTTTTAAATCAAATCTGTATCATCCTTAAAAAGATCGCTGCTTAATATAAACTCTGCTTAATATAATTTATCTTCAGGGCCATTGCTAAGGACACGTTATCAGAAACATCAACATGACAATATCCTTTGAATATCATCGGTATCTTGTCTTTGTGTACAAGATGATTAGTAAATCTGGAGTAACATTAACATCTCTGATTATATTGGCCTTGTCACTAATTCTGAATATCATCACTAAATCTGAAGTAACAAACCCGTCTTCAGCAACTTCGCTTAACAAACCCGTCCTCTTGAAATTATGAAGATCTGAATGTCTTCCACAAGTCTTGACCATGATGGAGTCGAGTCAAGTCAACATGAGCCAGCATCTTGAACTTTATAGTGATTCTAGTTATTTCTGGAATATATTTCTTGTGTGTTGCTGAGGAAGTCAGCTAGCATACATTGTATATATATGTTCTTCATAAAACAAATTGCAATCCTTCATTTCATATTGACTATTCACTTTGACATCAATGACAACTTTGCCAACAATCTCTACTGAGTGTCTTTGACATCAATGACAATATTTCCAACACATTGTTGCAATTTCATGTTCTTGTTTTTGTTAGTTTTATGATCAGATGTAGTGCACAGAAAATTAATTCAAAAAATTCAACACAAGAACACAGCAGATACCCTGGGAAAACCCTCCTCTTGAGGGAGAAAACCCCAGCAACAATATATCACTTATATATTGAATCACAACAACAAAAGTCTCCTTTACAAGAGGCCGATATTAAGGCCAAGATATGAGCACCACAATATGATGCAATACAGATACAAACAGATGTAACTTGAAGGTTATAACTCAGCCTTCAATCTGCACTTCTACAGAATCACAATCTGCACTTCCTCTTCTTAATCGCACTAGAGAGCAAGCGAACTATGATGAATATAAATCTGAATGCAATCACAGTAACAAACTGTTGATGATAACCTCAGCCTTCTATAGAAAACACCAACTGACCTTC
>VDFB02225456.1:0-10923 GCA_007258455.2 Sequoia sempervirens
AGTTGAAGAGAGTTCTATCAGAGTTTATTGCAGGTTGTGAAGAAGATTTGTTGAAGGAAAAATAAGCATCTCAAGCAAGGATTATTAAAGAATTATTGTAATCTTGTTTTGAGGTTAAATAATACATGCACTATTGATTTTGGTGGTGGAGTTTTTCCACGAAAGGGTTTCTCCATGGTATATGCTGTGTCACTTCTATCTTCTAGTCTTATTCTTCTACAATCTTCTGTCTATTTCTACAAATGGTAAAATGAATCTAAATAGATAATCATCCACAAAGAAATTGTAACAAAGAACACTTAATTAGATCTAAAATCTCATAGTTTTACAAAGTATTGAGCTACATAATTACCTCCATTTGCAACACTTATAACCACCATCAATGTATAATTAGACTCGTGCAACTAGGTGGAGAAATACCTAGTACCTATAACCACTCAACGCACATGTCAAGTGTACCTACTCCATACATATAAATAGTTGAAGCATCACATAAATACCCCATGATGTAAAAAATCATATCCATAATTTCATTGCATTTAAATGATAAATTTTATTATATCATTTAATTAGAACATCCATATTAACACACATATTCATGAACCATAACATAATAATAATCACTCGAGCAAGCCTACATCATACACACATCCCAAGAACACCTCCAAAGTGAAATATATCCATCCTCTTTCAAGGGACTTGGCATCATATCACACACACACTTAGTGCCATTTAAATCAAGAATAATAATAAAGTTCAACCATAGAGGAAACACTAATCAAGACATAGAACAACAATACCAAACCATGATCATCTAACATCTCAGCATAAATGAAATAGAATGCTCTCACTAATATCACGTGCTAGAAATAGGTAGGAACTATATCCCCCCACTAGAAATTGACTTACTCCTGGAAGTCACGAAGGTCAAGATGATCACACACCATACACAAACTTTCTTTTACCAACATCAAAGAAATCACACATCACCCAAGAGATAAGAAATATTACACATCGTCCACCACTACTCAAAATAGAAGGGAAACATAAACATTTAGTTTACTTAGCAACATTATCATTTTCCAAAACACAATCATAAGATATCAACATGAAACAAGATAACATAATCATTATTATTTTTCACATTAATACATTAATTCACTTTTCCAAAGCATGATTAACATTAAGAATAACTCATATGCAACTAGATCCAAGAAAAACATCCATTTCGACACACATTATAATGTACACATCATAGGGTAATCACACACAGTGTACATGTAAGTCATGGAGACACAATAGTCTTGAAACAACTAAGAATTTATGCCAAAATAATTAATTGGCATGATGGTGTTAGGGCTACATGCACCTAGAGAGACCTTCCATACATGTCCACAAGTGACCTATCTTTTGTTTGCGTAAGGGTTTTAACCTCCAAGAGATAATCAAACACATCAAGAAGGTAGTGACTCATGAATGCCAACACAGAACACACATACCCACATCCTCAAGTTTCCTTGCATTTACTTCCTTATATACACTCAGCCAAGGTCATTCTACCTAGACCCCAGTGAGGAATCACATCACGACAAAAGACAAACACTTGAAAACAAAAGAGATCATAGTTTAGCCACCATAAAAGCATAAATACCAAAGAAATAATTTCCAATTCAATAATAAGATAAATAAATGTGCATAATTGCAACAATAAACAAGTGTAACTACAAGAGTTACATGAAAATTAACTTCACAAATAATGGCTAAACTAGTATAATCAAAGATAAAATAATAATTTTTGGCCCACACAAGCAAAGTAAAAGTCACTAATAATCGAAATAAAGTTCACAATCATCAAAATTTCACATCACATCACTATGTGACTAGAAACTAGCCACTAGTTAAGGAAGGAGGAAAGTCATGTCCTATTTATCAACAAAGTCCTTCATGTGTGTTTGTGGAATGAACATGTAAATCCCCACATGGCATGGAAGTGTGCCTAGTAGAAAAGGCATGCCTAGGCCACATCCCCCTCATGTCCATAATTATGGTGTACACACCATAAAGCCATGTTCGACATGGCCATACGCCAAGTGAACAACACACACAAGGCCATATACTGCATGGAAATGTGCTTCATGGAGTAGACACATGTATGCCACATCTCACATAACAATGTGCCTTGTAGAGTAGACATTTGTAGGCCACTTGCCAAATCCAAGGTATACATGGAAAGACACAATCATATGCTTATCAAACACAACCTATCATATAAAATATGAGGCCCTCTCTACTAGTGTGTAAGTATCCTCACACCATTCAACACCAAGTAGGTATAACATAAAATAGAATGTGCCTTCATGTACATATACATGGAATCATGTCCTTGAGTCTAACTCACTAGTATCAATAACACATCATCATCACCTAAATACTATATCAAAACATCAATGTTGTTTGAACATAGGTAGATATGGAAATCATCACATGGCATACTCAATCTCCAATATCGAAACAAGATATACATAAAATTTAATAGGGTAAAAGCAAAGTTTTCATTGGTAAATAGTACCACTGTTGATGTTACCATCAAGTTCAATAAGGAATCAGATAAGACTATGAACCACTCAACGATCCATTATGTAGGAGAAGTAGGTGGTTCATCCTGATTAGAAAGGGTATGGGTGGCAGGATTTCTCCAAGCCAATGTCACAACATTTTACCATAGCCTTCCTAAGTGTACCGCGACTCTACTTGAATCCACACATGTTGACTTATCAACCACCCTCAAGTGGGCTCTCAACAAGGTGACAAGCAAGAAAATACAAAAAACATGATTCCACCATACTTTTAGCCAAACCTATCATCTATGGATGGGTATCTAGTACCACAATCCCATGAATACATAAATCACATACATGATATCCATAATACATAACATAAGCACCATTATGGGTTATTCACATCCATAGAGAATAAAATATAATTTTATTTCCAATTTCATCTTTTAATACAAAAAAACTATTTCCTTTCACATAATTAACCTATAATTCCATAAAATTTCAAGAATTTACCCCTAACATCCACCAGGACTACTCTTTCCAAGGTATAAATAGAAGTTAACTATAGCTTCATAATTGAGAACATCACCATATATTCCAATTTATCTCAAAGATACATGAAATAAACATACTAAACCATGCAGGATCCATAAATAACATCCTCATTCACAAGTTGGTGCATCATAACACACACACTTACATAGTATTGGTGTAGGGGCACCTTGGTGTTCTCATGCCTCCATGAGTATTTTGTCAAGTTTTGTTTGTTTCTCAATGTGTTCATGATGTAATAAGGTCCAAGGGACCATTTCAATGTTTGTAATAGGTTGTATTAGGTGTTATTAGGTGTCAAGTTAAGGCTCAATGTAAACTTGGTGTAACCAAGTAATGTTTTTATGTAATTTCTTCAAACTAAAGTTGTAAAACACATACCCAGCAGTATCCTCATTCAAAAAATAGTTTAGGACCATTGGAAGAGGTAAGGTAGTGTTTAAAAATCCTCCATGTGGTCGAGGAAAGGTTGTTGAAGTTTTTGTGAAGATCTAATGCCAAGAATAAGCTCTATTTTCTGAATTCTCTATGTTTTTTTCCTAATTTCATGCTTGGTACAGCCATAAACCTCTCTATACAGATATAAAACTGACATGGATTGATAGAGGGGTGAAGTATCTTTCATTTGGTGGTGATTTGGTGTAATTTCATTAGGTATTGAGGAAGTTACAACCATTTTTCTAGAAGTAGGTCTGAAACCCTCAAAAACCAGGGTTTTGAGATAAAAATGTTTGTATCTTCCAATTCCACCATGTAAAAATGCTAAATCTAGGTGGAATGGAAGTATTTAATGTATAATTTTATATTAAAAAGGTTTCAAAGGACGGAATAGAGTTTGGAGGAAGATCTTTGATGCTCTAGGCCTGACATCTCTATGTGACAAGCCTAGAATTGTAAGCAAAAGTATGAATTTTGCAAGTTTGTGGGTGTTTTTGCAATAAGGGTGCTTGGGAAATGTTGAAATATGTTTGATAATTCTATAGGAACCTTTTTTATGGCTTAGGGGTGTTGGGGCATGCCAAGATACTCAGGTTCTTGCATTGTGCAATCAAATTAGGCTTCCTTGTGGCGTTGAAGTTTAGCCCATTGTGGTTTTCCTTTTTGTTGTCATGTCTTGGGGTTTTGAGGACTTGTAAGGGTCCTTGTGAGGTGTCTAAAACCAATTCCTTTTGTTTGGTTCCTGCTCTTAAGAGATTTTTATTTTGACTGTCCCAATTAGACAGGGCTACAAGGAATGTATAATCTAATATTGGAGTGATGGGTGAATGGTTGTTCCTAAGTGTGAAATCATATTTGTTGGTCTTTTTTGTAAATGTCAATGGTGCTCAAGTCATTTCCAATCCCTTTGGTTAAATTTTTATGTGAGATGTTAAGTTGGGTTAATAGGTTCCTTGTGAGTAAACAGTGAATTGTGTGTGTCCACATAGAGTATTTGAGAGAAGCTATTAAAAAGGAGTTGCTTCCCCTGCCACTCTGCATCAAAGTGGCATTAGAGCCAAGTTTGATTGTGAAATTTATGAAGAGGGATTGTGAGTTGAGGTGTGTGAAGGAAAATTCCTACAAAAGGTGGGTTTGCGGTTGCAAAGGAGTTGAAAGCCTTGAGAGAGAAGGTAGAAGCATTAGAAGCCAAAGAAAGAAGGAGAGTGGCTACTGATGAAGAAAGTACCTCGGGAAGAGGAGATGGGGGTGGAGATGAGAAGGCGATCCGAGAAAGAGGGAGATGCGCAGAGGGCTCGGTAGTTGCCTTGAACATAAAAGTGACTTTTGAAGTGAAGATGGACATACCAATGTATGAGGGAAGATGAATCTTGAGAACAGCCTGGAGTGGTTGGATGCCTTGAATAGTGTTGAGTAAAATAAGCATAAATATAGAAGGTTAAGTTAAGACAATTAGAAAAGGAACTGCACTGACTTAGTGGGAATTATCTGGGAGAAAAGTGAAAGAGATGGGGCTATGAATTACTTCATTAGAGCGTCGTTAGAAATTAAATTCCTGGAATCATGAGTGCAGAGTGTTTAAGGAAACAAGAACCAGCTCAGGACATGGATGCTTGAGGTTCACAAAACTTGAGTATAGGGTCTAACCATATGGAGATAAGAGGGGAAAGTGGCAGTGTTGTGGCCAGGTTTTCAGATTGAGATGAGATGGAGCCTAGTATTAAAGTGGGAAGAGTGTTTCCAAGTGGCATGTAGGGTTGAAGAGAAGTTGAGGAGGAAGCAAGAGCAACAAGGAAGGGGTAGAGGAAAAAACTTCAAAGGAAGAGGCAGTTTTGGTGGTAGAAATCAGTCACAAAGACAACAAGGGGAGACAAGTGGAAAAGAAGAACAAGGTCAAGAGTCAAGAGGTGGATTCAAGGTAGGAGATCTAATGGAAGGGGCATATCTAATGGGAGAGGCTCTAATTCATTCTCTGGAATACGCTACTCTTGTAACCAATTTGGACACCCGACCTTCAAGTGCACTAAGAAACAAGCTTCAAGCTATCATGGTGGGGATAGGAAAAACTAGTTGGTGCAAGAGGAGGATGCTCAAAGTGTGAATTCACCTTCCAAACCTACTGACCCTGAATTTGGAGAAAGTTTGATGATGAGGACACTTCTTAAGGTACCAAGTGCTAAGGAGCCACCACAAAGGAAGTCCTTGTTTAGGACCACGTGTAAATCCCATGGCAAGATATGCAAGGTAATTGTAGACTTAGGCTCTACTAATAACTTAGTTTCTTTAGAGATGGTTGAGAAAATAAAATTGAAAAATACTCCTCATCCCACACCATATAGGGTGTCTTGGTTGAACAAAGGTCAACAAGTGCTTGTCAATGAGCAATGTTGGATAGAATTTCAAATTGGAGAATATAAGGATAAAATATTGTGTGATGTTATTCCCATGGATTCCTTCCACATACTTCTAGGCTGCCCCTAGAAATATGATAGGAAATCCCAACATGAGGGGCAGAAAAATACTTAGAAGATAACAAAAGATAGAGAATATTTCACCATGAGTCCCTTACCGGATGAGGGTATAGATAAGCAACTTGGGTCTAGTATCATGGTGGTCGGAGAGAAAGATTTTTTGGAGACCTTAAAGGAAGAGGGAGGTCTAGGGTTTTCCTTGATTGTTAAGCCAAACTGCAAGTCTGTTTTGTCTACAAACAAAGGAGAACCTATTCCTAGTGAAGTCCAAACCTTGTTGGAGAAGTATAAGGACATTGTGGTGGATGAATTGCCTAGTTCCCTGCCTCCAATCAGAGATATCACTCACCATATTGACCTAATACCTGGAGCTACATTGCCTAATAAGGCTACCTACAAGATGACACCAGCCCAAAATGAAGACATAACAAAAAAAGGTTCAAGAGTTATTGGATAAAGGCCTAGTGAGGAAGAGTTTGAGCCCTTGTGTAGTCGTTACTGTGTTGGCTCCTAGGAAAGATGGAAAATGGAGGTTATGCATTGATTCAAGAGACATAAGTAGGATAACCATCAAATATAGGTTTCCTATGCCAAGGATGGAGGATCTTATGGATTGTCTAGAAGGGGCTTGCTATTTTAAAAAAATTGACTTGAAAAGTGGGTATCATCAGATTAGAAACCGTGAGGGGGACAAATGGAAAACAACATTCAAGACTAATGAAGGTATTTATGAGTGGATGGTGATGCCCTTTGGCTTGTCCAATGCCCCTAGTACCTTCATGATACTAATGAATGAGGTATTGAAACCATTTATTGGAAAATTTGTTGTGGTTTATTTGGATGGCATTCTTGTATTTAGAAGGTCCAAGGAGGAGCATTTGAAGCATCTTGATATGGTTCTAAGGAGGTTGCATGAAGAGGGATTGTTGATTAACATGAAGAAATGTGAGTTTATGAAAGAAGAATTGGTCTATCTTGGGTTTGTCATAGCAAAGGGAAATTTGAAAATGGATCCATCAAAGGTTGAGGCCATGCTCAATTGGCCACCACCTAAGTTAGCGGGTGATGTGAGGAGCTTCCACGACCTTGCAAGCTTCTACAGAAAATTCATCAAGAATTTCAGCCACATTTGTGCACCTATCATAGATACAATCAAAGGCGACAAGAAGAGTAAGTTCCTATGGACCAATGAAGCAAATGAAAGGTTTGAATACTTGAAAATAAAGGTATCACAATAGCCTATCCTTGCTCTTCCTGATTTTAATAAATTTTTTACTATTGAATGTGATGCAAGTGGTCAAGCAATATGTGTTGTCCTAAGTCAAGAAGGTAGGTCGGTTGCATTCTTTAGTGAAAAACTAAATGAGGCTAAGAGAAAATATTCTTCTTATGATTTAGAGTTGTATGCTATGGTCCAAGCCTTAAAGAAATGGAGGCACTACTTGTTACTAAAGAATTTTATAGTATTTACTGACAACCATGAACTTAGCTTCTTGAATGAACAAGAAAAAATGAACCAAATGCACATGAAGTGGGTTGAATACCTACAAGCATACACTTTCTCCATAAAGCATAAGAAGGGACAAGCAAATAAAGTTGTGGATGCCCTTAGTAGAAGAGTCATGATGGTTCAAGAAGTTCAATTGCAAAGTGTGGGAATATAAGCTCTTAAAGGTATGCATAAGGAGGATGAAGATTTCAAGGATGCTTTTGATGTTTGCTCTCAATTTTCAGACACTTTTCACAGTGAATATGCTGATTATGTTTTGCAAGATGGTCTATTGTTTAAGGGGGCTCAATTGTGCATACCCAAGTGCTCCATGAGGGAGAATTTGATAAAATAAAAGCATAGGAGGAGTCTTGGAGGGCATTTTGGACTTGAAAAAACCTTGGAGTAGGTTAGGAGGTTTTACTTTTGGCCTAAAATGTAGGTGGATGTAAGGAAGTTTGTGGAAACTTGTACCATATGTCAAAGAGAAAAAGGAACTACTTCAAATGTTGGTCTTTACCAACCTCTACCAATCCCAAATAGACCTTGGGAAAGCATAAGTATGGATTTTTTCTTAGGACTACCTAAGACACAAATGGGAGTTGATAGTGTTTTTGTAGTGGTTGATAGATTTACCAAAATGGCCCATTTTATTCCTTGCAAGTGCACTAGTGATGCTTCTAACATTGCAAGTCTATTTTTCAAAGAGGTTGTGAGAATGCATGGCATTATTATGAGCATTGTATCAGATAGGGACTCCAAGTTCATTGGTCATTTTTGGAGAACCTTATGGAGAAATTTGGGGACTAATTTGCAATATAGTTTTTCCTACCATCCTCAAATGGATGGAAAAATAGAGGTGGTCAATAGATCACTTGGTAACTTGCTGAGGTGCTTAACAAAAGAGCATGGTCTTCAATGGGATTTGGTGCTACCCCAAGCAAAATATGCTTATAATGATTCCATAAACAGGAGTATAGGAAAATTTCCCTTTAAGGTGGTGTATGGAATGAAGCCAAGGGGAATCTTTGAGTTGAGAGATTTGAAGGGAACAGAGAAGAGGAGTGCAAAAGGAGAGGAGTTTTCCATTGCAATGAAATCCATCCATGATCAAGTGAAGGAGAGTCTCAAGAAGAGTGTGGACAAATACAAAGAGAGGGAAGATTTGAAAAGGAGAAATGTTCAGTATAAGGTGGGGGTTGGTTTTTGCATGTTGGAAAGGACACAAAGAGGTAGATGCTCAAAATAGGCCCTTGCAAGATAATTCATAAATTTGGGAAAAATACCTATGAGATAACACTGCCCCCTAGAGTGGTTATCTCTCCCATATTTAATGTTTCTAGATTGTACCCCTTTAAGGGATCTTTGGATGTAGGTACATGTGTGGAAGCTGATGAAGATTGGGTGTAGGACCTTCCACCATCTGAACCTTTGAAACTTGAAGCAATCCTAGACACTAAGGAGGTAAAAAGGACAAGAAACAAGGTATATAATGAATATTTGGTTAAATGGCAGGGTCTTCCACCTGAAGATGCAACTTGGATGAGTGAAGAGGACATAAAAAATCATGGCACTTCTCTACAACAGCTGATCTTAGGTGGTACTTGAGATATTTTCCACCCCGGGTGTATGGTGCAGGGGCACCTTGGGGTTCTCATGCCTCCATGAGGATTTTGTCAAGTTTTGTTTGTTTCTCAATGTGTTCATGATGTAATAAGGTCCAAGGGACCATTTAAATGTTTGTAATAGGTTGTATTAGGTGTAAAGTTAAGGCTCAATGTAAACTTGGTGTAACCAAGTAATGTTTTTATGTAATTTCTTCAAACTAAAGTTGTAAAGCACATACCCAACGGTATCCTCATTCAAAAAATAGTTGAGGACCATTGGAATAGGTAAGGTAGTGTTTAAAAATCCTCCATGTGGTCGAGGCAAGGTTGTTGAAGTTTTTGTGAAGATCTAATTTCAAGAATAAGCTTTATTTTTTGAATTCTGTGTGTTTTTTCTCAATTTTGTGCTTGGTATGGTCATAAACCTCTCTGTACGGATATAAAAATAACATGGATTGATAGAGGGGTGAAGTATCTTTCATTTGGTGGTGATTTTTTGTAATTTCATCAGGTATTGAGGAAGTTACAATCATTTTTCTGGAAGTAGGTTTGAAACCCTCAAAAACTAGGGTTTTGAGATAAAAATGTTTGTATCTTCCAATTCCACCATGTAAAAATGCTAAATATGGGTGGAATGGAAGGTTTTCATGTATAATTTGAGATTAAAAAGGTTTGAAAGGATGACATGGAGTTTGAAGGAAGATCTTTGATGCTCTAGGCCTGGCATCTCTATGTGACTGGCCTAAAATTATAAGCAAAAGTCTAAATTTTGTAGGTTTGTGGCTGTTTTTGCAATAAGGGTGCTTAGGAAATGTTGAAATGTGTTTTATAATTCTTTAGGAACCTTATTTATGGCTTAGGGGTGTTGGGGTGTGCCAAGATACTTGGGTTCTTGCATTGTGCAGTCAAATTAGGCCTCCTTGTGGCGTTGAAGTTTAGTAGCCCATTGTGGTTTTCCTTTTTGTTATCATGTATTGGGGTTTTGAGGACTTGTAGGGGTCCTTGTGATGTGTCTAAAACTAGTGATTTTTTTTGGTTCCTGCTCTTAAGATATTTTTATTTTGACTCCCCCAATTGGATAGGGCTACAAGGAATGTATAACCTAATATTGGAGCGATGGATGAATGGTTGTTCCTAAGTGTGAAATCATGTTTTTTGGTCTTGTTTAGTCATATTAGTGGTGCTCAAGTCATTTCCAAGCCCCCTGGTTACATCTGGATGTGATATGTTAATTTGGGTTATTAGGTTCCTTGTGAGTAAACAGTGAATTGTGTGTGTCCACATAGAGTATTTGACAAAAGCTATTAGAAAGGAGTTGATTCCCCTACCACTCTGCATCAAGTACATTATCCTTTAAATCAACATCCCATTGAAATTAACAAGGTACCATAATTCTACTTTTTAACAATAAAATTTACTAACTAATGACACTCATCAAGAAGATTTTAAGTTAGAGGAATTAAGTATTTACCCATTGTCCCACCATGTTCCTACAAAAAATTCTATTCTACCAAGTGGAATATACAATCATGATAAAATATTTTATCAAATAAGGGTATTCAATGCTCAACTGTTGAAAATTGAGGTGTTTTCTTAGCTTAATACTTTTTAAAACTTTAATATTGCTGATCTAAATAAGATTTTCCTTTTGTTATAGATTCTTTGTGGGTGATTATTTGATTAATCCATTTTACTGTTTGTAGAATGTAGATAGAAGTTGATAGAAGAAGTAGATAGGATATTAGAAAGATTACACAAGAATGTATCATGGAGAAACCCTTTCGGGAAAAAACTCCACAAAGAATTAT